>SNQJ01S0115552.1:32749-45900 GCA_010110895.2 Picea sitchensis
GTGGTTATGTATTATTAATGGAGGTCATTTAATATATGAGAATGTGGTCATTCAATGTAAGGTGGACTAGGTCCACTATATTAATAAATGACCACTATGGTAGTTAGATTTAATAAATGTGAGAAGGCTCTCAAGAAGGTTCCTAGGAGATAGAGAGAGCTATATAAAGAAGTGTAAACAATGTAATGAAACATAGTGAAGAATATTATGAATGTATCAAGCATTTCTTGAGGAGTGTTATCCTTCATTAAGGATTAATATATGGCATTACCCTACCTCAAGGGTTTTTTCTATTTCTTGCGTTCAATATTTGGTGAATGGTTTGGATTATTCTTGTTGATATTGTGGGTTTATTTTGAGATTTATCTCTAAATCTATTTAGACACTTAACAAGTGGTATCAGAGCACTTTCCTTGGCCAAAGAAGGGGAATTTTTTTTGGCTCTTTTTGCAGATTTTTTCTAGAAGAAAAGAGAGGGTGGCGCACTTTAGTTTCAGATCTATAAATGTTTTAGCAAAATTTGGCTAAAAACAATTGGGTATTTGAATTCCACTCGAAAAGATACCCAATTTAAAAAAACAAATCAGCTGAAACAGAGTCCGGGAAGTAAAGTTATGAGCATTTTAAATTCAACAGTTTTTCAAGGTTTTTTTCGAAAAAGTCGCGATTTTCTGCAGTAAGTTATTTTTACCTTTAGTTTTTGTTGAAGATTTATTCCAAGCATGTTATTTTTTACAGGAAGAGATGATGGACCTAATATTGAAGAATTTATACAATCTCACAAGTCATTATGGAAAGGGAAGTGGAAATATTTTGTAAACTGGGGTTTCAAAGATGATGCTCTCATATGGTGGTAATCATTTCACCATTCTGAATGGAAGTCACTTTATGAGGAAACACTTGAAAAATTACTTTTAGAAAAGTGGTCTCATACAAAGAGAAAGGATAAATACATCACCAAGAGTTTATTTTCATGTAGAAAATCTATATTACAAGTTCATGGTTGTATTCATAAAGAAAATGTCATTGTTTCTATTAACCCTAGTTGCCAACAAAATTTTATCAATATTCAGTTAGTTAATAGATTGCAAGTTCCTGCAAAGAATATTCACAACACAAAGGTTGAGGGTGAAAATGTTAAAAGTTTTAAAGATTTGAAGATCACCATGGACACATTGTGTTGCATTCTGATTTTCATGCTATAAATATGGTCGATGAAGATATTGCTTTGGGCTATCCTTAGATGGAATCAATTGGTATAGTTAATATTAATGTGAAAAAGAAGTTTCTAAAAATTTGGTACAAGAAAAATAAAATCACATTCCAGGATGTGTCTCTTAGTAAAAAAGATGGGCCCACGACGACCGGAAAAGAAGTTATTGTCGAGTCCAAAGTTGAATCGGAGGCAAAGTCTACAGAAGGATATGAAGAAAAACCACATGAAGGACACAATTAGGAATCTAAAGAGGTCATTGATTCAAAGGCACAAAGTGTTGCAGATTTGAAAAAAAGAGAACAGATTCCTACAGTTGTTGTATATCACCATCCACATCATATAGAAACACAACAATCATCCAGGCAAGGGCATGACAATCAACACATTTATGCACCATTATGGAACCATAAAGGAAACCAATCAAGAGAAGGTGCATGGAGGACTCCTAGAACTATGGGAAGAGATCAGGCTACATAAACAATCCCATGGCAACACCGACATGATGTAGAGCATGATCAGGGTGGAAAGACAAGAGATGGACATTATGTTTGACTTCCAATGGGATGGATGGATGGTCATACTTAGTACCAGTTGGATACATTACTTAGCCGGTCATATTGTATGGTTTCTTCTCATGTTTCGAGGATGAAACATGTGAAGGGGGATGGAATGTAGTATACCTAGGGAGATACCCAATGAGAATGTGGTTATGTATTATAAATGGAATTCATTTAATATATGAGAATGTGGTCATTCAATGTAAGGTGGAATAGGTCCACTATATTAATAAAGGCCCACTATGGTAGTTAGATGTAATAAATGTGAGAAGGCTCTCTAGAAGGTTCCTAGGAGATAGAGAGAGCTATATAAAGAAGTGTAATATATGTAATGAAACATAGTGAAGGATATTGTGAATGTATCAAGCATTGCTTGAGGAGTGTTATCATTCCTTAAGGATTAATATATGGTGTTACCCTACCAAAAGGGTTTTCTCTATTTCTTGTGTTCAATATTTGGTGAATGGTTTGGATTATTCTTGTTGATATTGAGGGTTTATTTTGATATTTATCTCCAGATCTATTCAGGCACTTAACACAAGGATAAATGAATAATATCAAGCCTCTAAATTTGATGGTGAGAACAAAAAGGATGAGGATGCGGAGACATGGTTGTTGGGTATGAGGAAGTACTTACAGCTGCATAACTATTCTGCGCAGGCAGAAGGGATAATTGTTATTTATCAGTTAAAAGGAAAGACATCAATGTGGTGGGATCAATATGTACAAGTGCAACATATTGATGAGAAGAAAGTGACTTGGAGAGAGTTCAAGAGGTATTTCCAAAATAAATTCTTACCCAAGTGGTATTATGATAGGAAGATGAAGGAGTTCTTTGAACTCAAGCTTGGGAATCTGACGATTGACAAGTATGAAAGGAAAATTTTGAGTTGTTGAAATATGCGCCTTTTAGCAAGGATGAACAAGTGAATATTCATAGGTATCTAAGTGGGCTACCCTCATTTATCAGTGACAAGATATAGTATGATGACCCTAAGACATTGGAAGAAACCTTAAGGCGTGGTAAGTGTCTATGTGATCAACAAAGAGGAAGGTCGACTTTCCATAAGGCTTAGGAAGATAAGATGAAGAGTAAGGTGGAAAAGAGTAAGAAGGGAGTTAAGCCACCATTCTTCAGAAATACTGCGCAAGGACAGATGACCCTTCAGGAGCCCAGATTGTTAGAGACAGTGGGACAAAATTCATGGAAACAACCTATACAATGTTGGGGTTGTGGTAGAAATCATATGCATAGATATTTCCCTCAAAGAGGTGATAAAGAAAGGACTCGACACAGTGTACAACAAGCTGTGACAATGGAAGACACATGTAGAAATGTGCCAAGGATTTATGCAATGTTGGATAACAAGAAGGTTGAGTTTCAGTCACACATGATCGAGGTGGAAGGTAAGATTAATGACCAACCTATTTCTATTTTAATTGACTCAAGAGATAGTCATAGTTATCTAGATCTTAAGATGGTGGAAAGATTCCATTTGCCAAGAAGCAAGCTTGGGAAACTATGGTTGGTATAGTTAGCTATAGGAGTCAAAAGGAAAATTAATAATATGGTTAAGGCATGTCCAATGGAGATAAATGGACCGCGCACAAAGGTTGACTTGAATATTATACCTTTGGGTTCGTATGATTGCCTCATTGGTATGGATTGGTTGGATGAGCACCATGTTGTCCTGGATTATTACAATAAGGAATTTACTTCCTTGGATGAGCAAGGAATTTTGAAATCAGTTCAACAAATTCCAAGAGTTGTGACTCTCATAGAAATTTCAGTTTTGTAGATAAAGAAAATTTACAGGAAGGGATGTCAAGTATTCACAGTGCACATGGAAGAAGAACCTAAGGATAAATTTCCAAGTGCGGAAGACTGTGTGGCACTGAAAGTGTATGAGGATGTATTTAAAGAGACGCTGACATTGCCTCTGAAAATAGATATTGACTTCTCTATTAATATGATCCCTGGACCAACACCTGTATATAAGACTCCTTATAGGATGAGCGCACCAATATTGAAGGAGTTGCAGATGCAAATTGAAGAGCTTATGAAGAAGGGATATATACGCCCAAGTGTGTCACCTTGGGGTGCACCAATTTTGTTCGTGAAAAAGAAGGCTGGTATGATGATGCTTTGTATCGACTTTTGGCAGTTGAAAAAAGTAATAGTAAAGAACAAGTATCCTTTTCCGAGGATAGATGACCTATTTGATAAGGTGAGAGGCATGCATATATTTTCCAAAATAGATCTCAGGTTTGAATATCACCAAGTGAGAATAAAAGAGGAAGATATTAGTAACACTGCTTTCATAACAAGGTATGATCATTACGAGTTTACATTGGTGCCGTTTAGGTTGTCTAATGTACCATATGTCTTCATGTGTTTGATGAATGAAGTTTTCAAAAGTTACTTAGACAAGTTTCTCATTGTGTTTCTAGATGACATACTTATCTACTCAAGGTCTGAAGAAGAACACAAACAACACTTGGGGATGGTGTTGTACATTTTGAGGGAGCATCAGATTAATGCAAATATGAGCAAGTGTTCATTTTATCAACAATAGATTCATTACTTGGGTCATATTATTTTAGAAGAAGGAATAGCGGTGGACCCAACAAAGATACAATCCATTAAGGAATGGCCAACACCAAGAAATGTCGCAGAAGTAAGATCCTTTATGGGACTGGAAGGGTACTACAAAAGTTTTATTGAAGGATTTTTACAGATTGCACATCCGATTACATCTCTGTATAAGAAAGGTGCACGATTTCAGTGGACTCTGGATTGTGCAAGGAATTTCCAACGCTTGAATAATTTGTTTACAAGTTCGTCGATTTTAATAATTATTGATCGAAATGCATACTTAGTTGTGTGCACGGATGCATGCAAGGAAGGACAAGGTGGAGTCTTGATTCAGACTGGACATGTGGTGTGCTACGAGTCGAGGAATTTGAAAGAGCATGAAAGGCTCTACGCTACACATGATTTAGAATTTGAAGCTATAGTGCATGCCTTGAAGATGTGGCAGAATTATCTCATGGGAAAGAGATTTGAACTGAGAATAAACCATTGCGGTCTGAAGTATTTTTTTGGACAAGCAAGTTTAAATGCTAGACAAAACCGGTGGTTAGAGTTCCTCAGTGAGTATGACTTTGACATAAAGAATATCATGGGGAAAGAGAATAATGTGGCTAACACACTCAACAGAAGGGTGCATGCAATTCATGCTACAACCATTAACATGTACCAGACAGATTTGCGTGATAGATTTTTGGAAGTTGCCAAATCAGATCTACGCTATATGGATATAAGTGCGACTTTATAGTAAGGTATGTTGCAACAGAAATTGGAAGTCTATGACCTAAGAGAGGATGGGATATTCATGCATAAACACATATTTTATGTGCAGAATGATCAGAAGTTGAAGAGCCTGATCTTTTCTGAGACGCATAAGGTTTCTTATGTTGGACATCCAGGTTACCAAAAGACCATTGTCGTGGTCAAGAAACAAGACTTTTGGCCAGGTATGAAAAAGGAAGTCGTAGATTTTATTGCGAGATGTCTCGAATGTTAGAAGGTCAAGGATGAGCACAAACATTCAACTGGTTTGTTGCAACACTTTCCCATTCCTAAGTGGAAGTGGGCACTTGTGACCATGGACTTCATAACTAAGTTTCCTAGGATTGCCAAACACCATGATTCTGTTATGGTAGTGGTGGAAACTCTTACTAAAGCTTCCCATTTTATTCCAGTGAAGTCAATGCACAAGACAACCAACATTGTTGAGATATACACACATGAATTTTCCAAGTTACATAGTGTTCCTAAGACAATTGTGTCTGACAAAGATTCCAAGTTCACCTCGAACTTATGGAAAGGGCTATTCAAGGGATTTGAGACAAGTTTGAGCTAACATATCACTCTGAGTCAAATGGTTAGATGGAGAGAGTAGATAAGGTGATTGAAGACATGTTAAGGATGTATGTCATGGATAAGCCATCCAAGTGGGAAGACTACCTTCATTTGGTAGAGTTTTCTTATAACAATGGGTATCAAGCACCCTTAAGGATGAGCCCATTTGAAACACTTTACGGTAGAAAGTGAAACACACCAGTGAGTTGGGATAACCCAACAAACCGCATAATAGTTGGGCCACATCTATTCCGAGAAATAGAGGAGCAGATGGTAAAAATAAGGCAGAACGTAAAGGCTTCCCAAGACAGGCAGAAGAGTTGTGCAGATAAAGGAAGGAACCATAGGGAATTTAGAGTGGGTGATCATGTGTTTCTGAAAGTGAAGGCCAGACGCAGTTTCCTAAAGTTGGGAAAGTTTTCTAAGTTAGTAGCGTGCTATTGCGGGCCATTTGAAATCCTTGATAGGATTGGTCCTGTCGCTTATATGCTTGCATTGCCTGCGTCCTTATGCATTCATAATGTTTTCCATGTGCCATTGCTTAAGAAGTATGTACCTAATTCTAATCATGTCATTGATTGGAATGTGATTCAGGTGGATCCAGAAAACAGATTTCAAGTGCGACCAGTTTTCATATTGGATCGGAAAATCAAGCAACTCTAGAATCGAGTCATGGAGCTGATAAAGGTCCAATGGACCTAATATGGTCCTGAGGATGCAACCTGAGAGTGTGAGGATGTTATGCAAGTAGATTATCCTCATCTTTTTTATGATGTTTGAAATTTTGTATGTACATGTGTATATGATGCAATGCGGACAATGCATAAATAAGGGGAAGGGGATTGTAATGTCCTTGATCCTATTGGTTGTGGAGCCTGATTATCTTCCCAATTCATAGGTATTTATTTTCAACCATGTTTATACCCCATCAGTATTGAACACCCCTCCACGTAGAGGGGTTGCAGAGGGGCTTGACCCCCCTCCGTGGGGTTCAGAGGGCTCATCCCCTTGACTGGGGGGTCCGAGGGAATGTGGGCCCTCGGTAGGGGTTTGAAGGTGAATCCCCTGAAGGAAATATTTCCTTGTAAATGTATATTGTAATTTCATAGTAATTCTGGATCCTTCATTATAAGGTCGCAAATCTGATGGTAGAAGTTATGTTAGGGTTTTTTTCCCTAGAAGGAAACACTCTTTTATGAGGGAATTGTATTGCGACTATGATTCATTGCGAATATCGTATTTTGAGAGAGGAGACTGTGAGAGAAAGAAGAGGAAGTTACAACATGTGTGTTGTAGGTTGTATCCCTTCATTTGATGGATAATAAAAAGGAAGGACCTGACAATTTCTCTGGTGGACGTAGCCCACACTGGGTGAACCATGTATATCTGTGTCTCTATTGTATTGTGTATCTTTTGTGTTTTATTTCCACATTTTATTTTATTTTATTTCTCTGTGATCTTTTTTTTCTAATAGATCCGAAACCCTTTGTAATTGTACATAGGCTGGTGAGTTGATTGGTACCAAGTATAAATGTAATGTGCATTTAGGCCAGTGATCCAAGCACACTTGGTTTTGGTGTTGCACACATCAAAGTATTGCATGAAAAAGTGTTAACACAGACATGGTGCACACATTTTCTATGTTGCACGCACTTGGGTAAGTGCACACATTACACTATGTTGTGCACACTTGGGTTAGTGCGCATGAATGAATGGATATGTATGGAGGATAGAGAGCTGTATAATTTTGACGTTGGTGAGATTAGACGTAGATAGGCTAGTGTGCTTATCCATGTAAATATAATCATGTTTATTATTATAATATTGCATCACTGCACATTGACTGACTCAGACGAAAAGATGGGGGGGGCAACTCCACAAGGGAAAGGGAAAAGGGGGTGAGTTGTAAGTCTTAGGAAATATTTTATAATATTTTCGGGAAAAGTGTAAATGTCAGATATATTATTTATCCCAAGTTTTTGAGGGTAGGGAACTGGTCACCAAGTGGCTTAAAGCTACTTCTGGAGGTGACAAGTTTCAAGTGGAAGGCATGCAATATATATTGTTGGCCTTAGTGTATTTCAGAGAATTATCACATTATTCTTCATGTTGCAATTTCTAGTGTGCAGAAGGGGGTCAGATTGTATGGAAAATCCGATTATTATCTTATCTGCAACAAGAAGCTTGTAAGGAGTTGAGAGGATGTAACCAGAGATTCACTGATGAAGAGTCGGGGTAACAAACCGCGAGCAGTCTCTCTGGGTGAGAGACTGGTTGTTGTGGAGTGCTTGTTAGTCCTGTGGCATACTCTCTAGGCGAGAGTTTTGTTGAGATTTGTTACCTTGTGCGCTGAGCTTTAGTCACAGGGCTCAGAGACTTCCCGTCCGACCTGTTGTTGGTAAACCTTGGAAGGGAAGTGGGGCAACCGAAGCACTGTTGAACAAAGAAGGGGCACACGTCCTTGGGTGTGACAGGGGCGTGGGGTATGAGGGATTGTGGGCTAGTTACAGTAGTGGACATTTAGGCTTGGGAAAATATGTTGAGTTTCCAACCATAACTTGTCGCTAGGCTACTGAAATATTACGATCAACAACGTCTATGGTTGGGAGGAATGTTTAAGTCAAGGCCGCAGTTGGTGACTTTCTTAAAAGATAAGTGTTCTCTATGTACTTGTCTTGCTTACTACGTGCATATTTGACTATGTTTGACATGAGTTAATTCTTGTCTGTGTATTACATATGAGTATTTGTTGTTATTTGATTTAATGTTTCTTGTGCATATAAGTATAGTGTTTTAGCCTTTAATTGTGGTTGTGCATGAGTAGGTCTGATAACCTAATTGTAGCATGTGTGCACCAAGAGGCTGGAATGTTTAAGGAATAGACCCAACACACAATGAAATCAGAAGTCGCGCTTTATGCTTAGATGGATCAATATGCTCATGCCCATAATTTTTTTTTTTAATATTTAAAAAAAAAAAATATCACATCTAACCACAAAAGTATTCAGTTTTTTGTTTTTGTGACCAATCACAAAATAGAATTCTAACAATTTTTTTAAAAATTACGAAAATATTTTTAAATTTAAAAGAAATAATATTTAAAATTCAAAATAATTATAGAATATTTTTTAAAATTAAAAAAAATCAATTAAAAAGATTAAATTATGGATAAAATTTTAACACTAGTCAACTTAACTCTCCAAACCAATCAGCAAGTAACATACCGACCCTTTCATCTTATTTTATTTTTCAAGGAATGTTTTGGACCGATCGTGTACAGACTTATAGGCAGAGTCAGTCATTTATTTAATAACTCCAAAATGGCAGTCTCTTTAATCCGACCAGATAGATTCTGCTTCAAAGTTGCAGATAATTTTTTTAATAATTGAAGCATTTCTAACCGCCACATACACACTCCTAATATATCTTTTCTTTTGCAGTGTTACTTACAAACGAATCTTGAAAGAATGAAGTTCTACCTAAACCAAACCTTCTGACGATCCTAATAAAATCAAATTAGTGTAAAACTCTTTTATTAAACAGACTTGACAACCTTTCTCTCTAAACTTATCCATAGTTGAATATATCGAAATAGACTTCAACACCTATCAGATTTCACCACATTCAATTAAAAATCTTTTTTCTTAACTTTAGTGTTATATACTTTCACAACTTGCAACCATACATGATATATATGGTTGGGATTCGTGGCAAAACACAGCTGGCAGAACACAGAACCAATGAAGGATAACGCCTAAGAAATTGAAAAACTTTTACTCAATTTTAAATCTACACGGACTGTCAATTTAAATCAAAATTCTAGGTCATGGAAATTTTGACATACTACATTATCGTAAGAGAGAAAAAAAATAAAAAAATTAGAATAGTTCATGATTCAATCTATTATCATGAAAGATTGAGTATTTTTAAGATGCGTGAGTTTATCTGCTACACGGATAAGGTAAGACTAATTACGTCTAAAGGCGTACATTTATTGATAATGGGCATATTTAATATGTTTTTAGTACTTAATCAGTTTTGTATAGACAAGATTAAATATTGTTGGAATATTCTTAGTTGTTCCAATAAATCAATGATTGTGATTTCAACCACTAACTTCCTCACTATTATAAAGACATCCGTTTACATGTTTATTTTTTTACTTTTATTTAATCCTATTTAAAATTTACTATGATGGTTAGCTGATTGCCACCTCTGAGTGATGTTTTATTTTCTAAAAAGCCCAAGTTTACCAGCCATGATTTTTATTCCAACTATTATTTACTGGGCGAGATTTTCCAGCCTGGAGCTCTTACCGCATCCGTTATTTAATGCACAAGATTCTACCGTTATTTAATGCCCAAGGCTCAATTATTTCGGTGTTCACCAACCACAAGTGACTTGTGGCTGTGCTAGTTAAAATACATGTTTCTTTACTAGTAATACCCTTAGTTGTTAATGTAATAATCTAATAAGGACAAATCTTTTTCAATGTTGTGCGAAGTTTGTTTTTTAAATGTCATGGAGGTTTTTTTCCATGCCATATTAGGAATATGGCTTTCATAATAGACAACAAATCTTTTGAAGTGATTTTAGTTTATATTTAGTTTCATATATGAACTGTATCAGACTTTATTCATTTCAGATTAATGAGTTGAATGGATAAAATAGTGAAGATAAAAAAATCAGAGTTTTCATATTCAATTGCTTTTCTTTTGTATCATATCTCTTAGTTGAATGGATAAAAATAGCGAAGAAAAAAAATCCAGATTTTTCATATCCAAATGTTAATGTTTATGTAGTAATAACTGATTATTTATTTGCAATTTCTTTTATTAATTTTTAAAATTTAAATCAAATATGAAAAAGTTGAATCTTTTGGGTTGTGTTTACTTTTTAAAGTTTATGTAGTAGTAATTGATTATTTATTTGCAAATTTTTTATTAATTTTGAAAATTTAAATTGAATATAAAAAAGTTGAATCTTTTGGGTTGTGTTTATTTTTTAAGGTTGTTTACTTTTAATATTGTAGAAATTTGATTTATTTTTTTAATATAAGATATAAAACTTTATATTAAAAATACAAAATATTTAAAAAACATGAAAAAAAAATATGTTAAAACTAACACAACCACATTATAAAAATGGTTGATATTAGTCAATCAACCATATTTTCCACTTTATAATATGGATGTACTAACATATTTATAATATATTATGTAATGCACAATATCATCCATTTCCATTTCTTATAATGCACAATAACCTTTGGCATCCTAAAAAAATATTATGTCATCCATTTCCATTTCTTATAATGCACAATAACCTTTGGCATCCTAAATGTTTAGTACAAATATTATGTCTATAATGAGTAAAACTATTAGGTAAGTAAAATTATTATACATTTTTAATTAGTAAAACTATTAGGTCATTAGTAAAAATATGAAAATTGTGAGTTTTTGATATGGAAAATTTACAATAAAAGTTAATCTTCATTTTAATAATTTTACATGTACACCATTCTTAAATCAAAATAACATTTCTAAATTCAATATATATGATGATGTTCGGTTTAGATGGTTGGAACAAATATATGATGATATTCTAGACGATTGATTATTAAATTTAGAGGCAATTAATCTCCATTATTTCTAAGTCTCCCCCTTTAATGAAGAAATGGATTATCTACAATTAGGCTTACAACTTGACTCTAACAATTTCATTTTGACCTTTACAACTTGACTCTAACAATTTCATTTTGACATTTCTTGTTGTCACATAATGATAGAGATGTGACTTCTTCCTTGGCTTGATGCTTCAAATATGTTTCATCTTGACTATGTTATGCTTCAATGTCCTCTTGGCTTTGTTCTTCTTCATTTTGGAACTTGCCCGTTGACTAATGTTCTTTGTCCTCAACACTTCTGCATGTTCTTGGAAGCGTTTGTCTTCCTCAACACTTTTGCAATTGTCTTCCTCAACACTTCTGCAGGTTCTTGGAAGCATTTGTCTTTAATGCTTGCAAATTCTTCCAACTTCTCATAAGTGGTGCTTCCCTTTCTGGATACAATCATCAATGTCTTTCTCAATGGACTGTTGCAACATCAATTCATAATAATACTTGATTTCTTCTGGGATCCACACCATAAAAATTGACTCAATATTTTCTTTATCAATATCTTCATTTTCTTCCATGTTTTCTTCATAATCATTCACTATTGAAAATGAATTGTTGTCTTGTAAACCTGCACACTAAAAAAATTTCATCATTTTTCTCTTCTAAGAGAGCTTTCCTCTCTTGGTCTTTCTTCCTTGCCTCAAGCATTTGTCTTTAATGCTTGCAAATTCTTCCAACTTCTCATATGTGGGTTGCTTCCCTTTCTTGATACAATCATCAATGTGTTGCTCAATGGACTATTGCAACATCAATTCATAATAATACTTGATATCTTCTCGGCTCCACACCATAAAAATTGACTCAATATTTTCTTTATCAATATCTTTATTTTCTTCCATGTTTTCTTCATAATCATTCACTATTGAAAATGAATTGTTGTCTTGTAAACCTTTACACTCAATAATTTTTCATTATTATAAAGAAAATAAAATCTCATCATCTTACAATTACAAAGGTTTGTGAACCAATTTCATCCAACATTTTCTTTTCCATCTCTTTTCCAAAATACCTGCCAAAAAAATTTTCACCCTTTTTTTTTTTATATTGCCTCTAAAAAAATCTTTATTGGCCATTTTTTTTACCGTTTTCCAATCCTTTTATATATCCTTAGAAATCAATCTTTGATTTTCTTTTAATATTTGTAAATAATTAACCCAATAAAAAAAACGGTACCTTCACCCACTTCTCTTTCATGGATGTCCACTGGTATCTGCGCTTTCTTTATTTTGTTGCTTTGTGTCTATCGGTTAATTACCACAATGGTTTTTCCACCAAATTATCGGATCAGCTCCTTGCATATGCCGATTTTCACCTTTCACAGGTACGTTTTGCCTCATTCCACGAACAGGTCATGCAGTTAGAAAAGCCATCCCAGTAAAACTCCCCGCCCCATTCCACCGAAACGTCGTGCCATAAAATAACTTAAAAAAGACCTAGTAAAACCCTGAAACGCATTTCTTAATCCCTGAAATCTATAATTTCTTAATCCGTGAAACTTTAATTCGGGGTAATTATGCTCACTAATGACAGACGCATGGATTGATACATACAAGACTTATAAAATCTAATCCGTGGAGGCAATGGAGAAAAATATGGTGGCATCTATCAATTTTGTAAACATGATCAAAATTTATAATTAAAAGCAACATTGATCTGGCGAGTTTCAATAATTATATGCTTATCTGCTTAACAATTGAGGTAATAAAAATTTAATAAAATTTAAAAATATAAATATAAATAAACATAAAAAATAAAAAATAAAAAATTTTGTTTAAT
>SNQJ01S0115553.1:11973-28021 GCA_010110895.2 Picea sitchensis
AGTGGCATAGTCAAGGACGAAGAATCACAAAAGTTGGTCTTTCCTTGTATACTTTGCAATTGGCACAAATGTTTTGGAGGAGAAAACTCATTGATATAATGGATTTTCAAGGGATCCACCATGATTCCTTGTTTGGGAATGATACAACCCAATAAACATCCAATACTAACCCAAAAGACATACTTGTGGGGGTTCAACTAAATCATGTACTTTCTACACCTATGAAATATGCTGAAAAGGTCTTTGAGATTTTGGGAAAGATTGTTTGATTTGGTCGTAAGGTCATCCAAGACAAGCTAAGATGAGGTAGGAGAGATCATGAAAAACATAAGTCATAACCGATTGGAATGAGGATCCAATTTTTTTGAGACCAAAAGGCATGACATGATAGGTGAAAGTACCATGTGTTGTGGTGAAAGAGATTTTTTTTCATTGTTGATTATTCATATGCTCTTATTAAACACACATTAAATTGTTTTCTATTTCAATTATTGAATCAACTATTGATTTTGTATTCACTCTTTGTTTTGAAAATCTTAGCTAGGTGATTATTTTTAAGACTACATTTAGTTCTATTTTAGAATTGTGTTTATAATTTATATTTTAATAAATCAACACTAAATCTAGTACTTTTAGTTTGAAAATCAAACATGAGGAGTTTTCTATCTCAAACCGAGAGAAGGCTAATTGGGGCTTAGTTTTAGGTGAACTCCCATTTTTCAACAAAAAACATTTTTTTGCATCAACATCAATTAAGTAAAAAAAATTACCTTTATACCATAAGAAAAATGGGCAGTTAGTATTAATATGAAATACAAATTTGGGAATGACAGGACAACTTGTGATAATAGAATCCCATAAGAGTCTAAAGAAAATCTCAAAATGGACCAAGATTGACTCATAAATAAAGTGTTCTTACTAAACATTATAAGTGATTGTGGTAACAAAATTAAATTCCTCACTAACTCAACATAAGTACTTTAGTGCAAGGGAGCCATCATTGCCAACATGGGCTAGAGACGAATCAAATGGGATTTTGTGGGGAAAATGTGATCAACTAGGGAATGATACAAAAATAAAGGACCATCAATACCACTAAATGACTTGAATGTATTCAAGTGAGGCCCTAAATCTAGTTTAGGGCTTGTAATATCAATTTAAATAAGTGAGGGACACTCAAAAGGAGGGATTTCAACATTTGTGATTTCATCGTGTCTATGTGTATGAGTCTCTGTGTTCATCCTAAAGTGGGAATTAATATAGCTAATGTGTGATGAAAAATAATATACAAACATAATTTATGTAGGGCTAATACAAATTGTAAAATTCATACACTGAACCCCTCTTTATTCCTCTTTTCCTTTGCTTTCATTTATTGGATAGTAATATGCTAACCATATTACCTTATCTCTTTTAAGACACTTTGAATGTATAAGCCACATGTTTTTCCTTATCCATGTTCTAGGTTGAGAAATTCCTTGATAATCCTCCATACATGGATACAAGATAAATATTTCACTTCAACACTCTTTTTTTTCCTGTAATTACATATATTTCTAGATAGAAAAAATACTAATTTGATTTTTTATATTTCTAGATAGAAAAAATAATAATTTGATTTTTTAAAATATTTAGAATTGAAGATCCGATACTTTTAGAATTTAGAAGTGATTTTAGTCTTTAATTTTTAGATGAATTTCTAAATTTCCTTATTATTTAAATATTGAAAATTTTGGCTAGTTTATTAGGTTAAGGTATGGGTTTAGTTTGCTAGGAAATCCAAGTTCAATACCTAAAAATCCAACCATGTTAACGGTTGGTGCAGAATAGACCAAATTCAATCAAACCCCCAAAAAAATATTTTATAGATTTAAAATTCAAATAAATCTTTAATATACTATTTTTTAAAATTAAAATAAATCCATCATAACGGTATGTTTTGGGAGCTGTTCGACAGTATTTTATGACTTTTCAGCACAAACAAAGTTGAAGTTCTTTTTCAAAATAAGAAAATCTTCCATGAAACCGATGTCTAATTGTATTAGAATTTTTCCCACATACTTCAACGCCTGCAGCTAATAACATGAGCGTCTTCATCGAGCAACCACTATGGAGGCACCTCACCTTTAAAGGTACAAGTTAATTTTGATATTCCCATATTTGAAGGACATATAGATGCATATGCCTTAGAAAAATGATTAAATCTGCTAGAAGGTTATTTCTCTATTCACGATTTCTTCGATAGGGAAAAGATCACCTTTGCACTCCCTAAGGCTCTCCCCCATGTCGAACATTGGTGGGTAACTTATTGGGAGAAAATTTCCACAGAGGAGTCTAGAATATATGGGGCCGAGTCCACTTGGTATTTTTTTGTGGATGCAGTAAAGGAACAGTATTATCTTGTTGGAAACTATGAGGACCAGAACATGAGATGGACCACACTATGACAAGAGAGGGTCCAAGAAGTTCCAGAGTTCACCAATACCTTAGATAACTTATGCACCAAGCTAGGTATCAAAGACTTTAAATGACATTTGGTTCTGAAATATCATGGGGCTCTACACAAATACATCCAAACTGAAATGGATTTTCTGGAAATCTCATCACTCGATGTTTCTTATCGATATGTTGTTAAAATCGAGAATAAATTTAATCACTAGAGAAACGGGAGTTTTGGTATGCAAATCCGCAAAAACCTAAGAATGATAAAGATGATCCTAACAAACAGTCTCCCGAAAACCAGTCCAAGCCATAGGAAAAGAAGGGTCACAGAAAGATAAATAAGGACATCGGAAAATGGTGTGATTTCCACAAAATCCCCTGGCACAACACCGATGAATTTAGCTCAAAAAATTCATTGGTGGCAGATATCAAAGACAAAGAGCCGAACCCTAATTCATAATATGATTCAAAAAATATTGATAGAAGACAAATCATCGATGCAGAACCCACTACTATTGTCATGACCATAATAATTCAACCAAAAGAACCCATAGATCTTGAAGAGGGGGAGATCCCTTTTCATTCACAGATGTGGGTGAAGGGGGCCCCGCTTCATTTTATTGTTTATAAAATAAGCCAAAAGAACCTCATCTCAAGAGATGTCGTCAAACAGTTGGGATTGTCGACATCACCACACCTGAAACCATACAACATTAGGTGGCTTTTCCAGGAACGAGATCTTCATGTCATCCAACAATGGCGATTTTCATACGACATCCAACCCTTCAAGGATGAGGTATTATGTGATTTTTCCCCGCTGGATGTCTGTGATGTTCTCTTGGGCCAACCATATATGTGGAAGCACCATGCTATCTATGATTATTGACCCCATAGTGTCATTATTACTTTGGGGGGTCATCTCTACAGGATACAAGAAGTAGTTCCAATTACTATCCCACCTAAACAAATTTGCAAGGTAGTATGTCATACTACAAAATTCAACTTCTTCACAATCTGTTCAAAAGGTAAACAAAAGGATATTGCAACCACTACAGCCTCGGCCCAAGCACCTTATATCCAACAGAAGCAGGTCGACAAGATTGCAACAAAGTGTAAAGATTCCTTCTGCACATAGACATCTCATGTATCCAGACTAGTTAAAAATCTCCAACCCTTCGAGCCATAGATTCATGACAACCTTCAACAAGCTAAGCAGTGCAAATTCTCCAACAAGGCACATAACTCATAAAGATGAAGATTCAACAAATGGTTTTCCCTCTCCCTCGAGAACTCAATTCAATGGATACCATTTCTTCCTAATGAGGGAGGATTGATCCAGGTGGATATCTCTAACCACCCACCTTTTCCAATTGGCTCAAAACAATGTTTTGGCAATTTACTATTTTTAGTAGTTTTTAACTTCCGAGGCCATTTTGAAGGCCTAAATGATTTTTTTTAGGATCGAGCTTCTTAATGATGTCCAAAGGTTCATATTGAGGGCCCAAAATGAATCTCCTCAACGATATATTTCCAACGAGCTATCATGCACGCAAAACAAAGATCATATGCCAAAGTTACGCCCTCAGGAAGTTGATACACCAAACCACCCAAAACAGGGTCCACAAAACTATTCGATTTTCATTTTCTGGGATTAGGTTTTTGGATTTTATTTATGATAAAAATTCCTTTGGAGACTCATTGTAAACTCATCTTCTTGTGAATGCGAGTAGCAGACACATCTCTTCTCAGAGATAAGTTGCCACCATTCTAGAGAGTCTTTCACTCTGTATTTTTACAGTCTTTGTACATTTTCTCTCATTAATAAAAAGTTGCGTATTACTGTATCTCTATGTTTATGGTTTCATCTCTGATACATTTAGGTTATATTATTGGATATCTCTGATATCTCTCTACATTTTTTAATTATATCTTCGCTCTCATTTCATGCCAAAAATAATCTGGATCAACTCACCATAGTCAAACTATAGATAGAGTTAGAGTTTGATGGGGAAATGCGTATCTCTTTGAAATAAATTTCCAATGGGCTATCACATGTCTAAAACAGAGGGCATATGCAAAAGTTACGACCCTGGGAAGTTGAGGTACCAAATTACACCAACTTACCCATAGGGCCCACATGACTTTTGGTGTTTCACCTTCTAGGGTTAGGTTTTTAGATGTCTAGGGTTTTTTCATTCATGGTTAATATCAAATAGGCCTCTAGAGCCTCATTGTGATCCATTCTTCTCAAACAGATGCATGTAACATCCACATCTCTTCTTAGAGATAGCTACCACCATTCAAGCAAGTGTTTTAGTTATGCAGTTTTACAATTTCAACATATTTCATTATTTAATAGAAGATATTGTTCACTGGATATTTTTGTTATTCTTCATGTCTCCATGTTTATTGTATTAAGTCTAATTATCAGTTCATTCCACCCCTAAATCTAGATTAACTTGGCGATCAAATGTGCCCTTAGATAAATTATTGGTTGCTTCATTACTTTGTAATGAAAAGAGTTGATCTTCATCTATCTTGCACTCTATTGGTAAAAGGGTTTCCACACCAATGATAAGGTGGAAGGGGGTAAATCCTATGGAAATTTTAATTGTGGTTTGGTAGGCACAAAGTGTATAGAAAATCATCTAGTGTCAATTGATTTTGTTCTTATTGAATGTCCTTTATAGCATGGTTTTGAGGAATTTGTTGACAACCTCAACTAGGTTATTTTATTGCAAATGGTATGGGGAAGAAAACTCATGGGTGAAGCTAAGAAGCGAAGAAAACTCATGGGTGAAGCTAAGAAGCGAAGAAAACTCTTGGAACTCTTCATACTTCATTTGAATGCATAAATGAAATTATGGAAGAGGGTAGGCCAAAAATAACCAGTCTAGACCACTTTTTGAGAAGTGGAATTTCCTATATAGGTGCCAATATGGAAATCACTCGGGACCCACTCATCCTCCTCGAGTGTGAGCATTGATGCAGGATTGTATCAAGTCACTAAAGATATATAATGTCTCCAATTAGGAGATACTGGGGGGCTTGGTTAAAGATACAATGGTGATCATCTGAAGAGAGATGTGGAGGAAAATTCTAATGCAAAAATTAGTGAGGATATCTTTGTAACATGGGTCGTCAGATGATATTATGAAAATTTGTTCATTGGAGAAGTTGTCATTCACTAGTCGGTTCTTGATGTTTGAAGAAAAATTAGTGATGAACTCAGTAAGTATGAGCACCTTATTACTCTTAGGAGTACTAAAATCTAGTTCAAATTCTTGGAGAATTATGATCCACCAGACATACTTTCCATTGATAAGTCATCGATTGAGTAGGTATTTCATGGGGTTGGAATTTTATATAACTTTTTGTGGTATGTAAAAAAGTTTAATGACATAATTTTTTATTGCATGGACTAAAGCATCTAATTTCTACTCATGATTGTAATTTAGGGGAGGTTTTGATAGATTCTTTCTCATGTAGTATATGACATTCTCTTAATATTTATCTCCCTATTGGACAAACACTCCTCAGGTAGATGTGTATGAAGAAGACAAATAAAGGATATAATACTTATTAAATTCTAGAGGACCAATTAATGAGGACTTTAATAGAGAGGATTTAGATGTGTAAAATTCTTGTTGAGCTTAATCGTCCCATCTTAAGGGGATTTCCTGACATAAAATTCATAAGAATCCATGTGCACAAGTGGCATAGTCAAGGACGAATCATCACAAAAGTTGGCCTTTCCTTGTATACTTTGCAATTGGCACAAATGTTTTGGAGGAGGAAACTCACTAATATCCTGGATTTTCAAGGGATACACCATGATTCCTTGTTGGGGAATGATGAAACCCAATAAATATCCAGTAGTGACCCAAGAGACATACTTGAGGGGGTTCAACCAAAATCTTGTACTTTCTGCACCTCTGAAATATGATGAAAATGTATTTCAGGTGTTGGGAACGCTTATTGGATTTGGTCGTAAGGTCATCCATGTAAGCTAAGATGAGGTAGGAGAGATCATGAAAGATATAAGTCATAGCCGATTGGAATGAGGCTCCATTTGTTTTGAGACCAAAAGACATGATGTGATAGGTCAAAGTACCCTGTGTTGTGGTGAAAGCGGATTTGTTTCATTTTTTATTATTCATATGTTCTTATTAAATACAATTTTTTTTTTCTATTTTAATGATTGAATCAACTATTGATTTCGTATTCAATCTTCCTTTTGAAAATCTTAGCTAGGTGATTATTTTTAAGACTACATTTAGTTCTATTTTAGAATTGTATTTATAATTTATATTTTAATAAATCAACACTAAATCTATTACTTTTAGTTTGATAATCAAACATGAAGAGTTTTCTATCACAAACCAAGAGAATGCTAATCGGGGCTTAGTTTTAGGTGAACTCCCATTTTTCAACAACAAACATTTTTTTACATCAACATCAACTAAGTAAAAAAAAATACCTTTATACCATAAGAAAAATGGGCATTTAGTATTAATACAAAATGCAAATTTGGAAAGGATAGGACAACTTGTGATAATGGAATCCCATAAGAGTCTAAAGAAAACATCAAAATTGACCAAGATTGACTCATAAATAAAGTGTTCTTACTAAAGATTATAAGTGATTGTGGTCACAAAATTAAATTCCTCACTAACTCAATGAAAGTACTTTAGTGCAAGGGAGCCATCATTGCTGACATGTGCTAGAGACAAACCAAATGGGAGTTTATGCGGGAAAATGTGATCAACTAGGGAATGCTACCAAATAAAGGACCATCGATACCACTAAATGACTTGAGTGTAATCAAGTGAGCCCCTAAAGCTAGTTTAGGGATTATAATATCAAATTAAATAAGTGAGGGACACTCAAAAGGAGGGATTTCAACATTTGTGATTTCATCGTGTTTATGTGTATAAATCTCTATGTTCATCGTAAGGTGGGAATTAATATAGCTAATGCATGATGCAAAAAACTATACGAACATAATTTATGTAGGGTTAATACAAATTGTAGAATTCATACACTAAACCCCTCTTTATTCCTATTTTCCCTTTCTTTCATTTATTTGATAGTAATATGCTAACCATATTACCTTATCTTTTTTAAGACACTTTGAATGTTTAAGCCACATGTTTTTTCTTATCCATGTTCTAGGTTGAGAAATTCCTTGATAATCCTCCATACATGGATACAAGATAAATATTTCACTCCAACATCCTTTTGTTCCTGTAATTACATATATTTCTAGATAGAAAAAATACTAATTTATTTTTTTATATTTCTAGATAGAAAAAATAATAATTTGATTTTTAAAAATATTTAGAATTGGAGATCCTATACTTTTAGAATTTAGAAGTGATTTTAGTCTCTAATTTTTAGATGAATTTCTATATTTACTTACTATTTAAATATTGAGAAAAAATTAAATTGTCATAAATCTTTTGATTTTACCCAACAACAAAGTCCCTAAAATCCCTTCCTTTAAAAGAAGTCATACTTCTCCATATTGGATGGATGATTAGAAGGTAAGCCATTGACCATGATTAATCTTTAAAGCTTACCCATATTATAAGCAAAATTCCATTAACTATAAAACTTAATTTTATAGAGCAATACTTTCAAAACAAAAGATCAAACTTCAATTCTCAATACAACGTTTTCAAAATTGAGAAAAAACTAATTAGGAAGAATAAAACTTCAATTCTCAATACAACATTTTCAAAATTGAGAAAAAACTAATTAGGAAGAATAAATAGGTGTGAAAAAGTATATTTTACAATCAAGTACAAATGGGTTGTATTATTTTCCGTATTAAACGTCATATTTACTATGTCATATTTTCCGTATATTTTTCAGAAGTGAAAACTCCTGAAAAATTTCCTATATAGGCGCCACTATGGAATTCACTCGGGACCCAACCATCCTCCTCGAGTGTGAGACATTGATGCATGATTGTATCGAGTGACTAAAGATATAGAGTGTCTACAATAAGGAGATACTGGGGGGCTTGGTGAAAGATACATTGGTGATCATCCCAAGAAGGATGTGGAGAAAAATTATGATGCAAAAATAGGTGAGTATATATTTGTACCAAGTGGCATCGAATGATATTATAAAAAAGTGTTCATCATAGAAGTTTTCATTCACTAGTGGTTCTTGATGTTTGATGACAAATTAGTGATGAACTCAGTAAGTATGAGCACCTTCTTACTCTTAGGAGTACTAAAATATAGATCAAATTCTTGGAGAATTATGATCCACCAGACATACTTTCCATTGATAAGTCATATAATGAGTAAGTATTTCAATGGGTCTGAATTTTCTATGACTTTTGTGGTCTGTAAAAAAATTAATGACACAATTTTTTGATTGCATGGACTAAAGCATCTAATTTCTACTCATGATTGTAATTCAGGGGAGGTTCTGATAGATTCTTTCTCATGTATTATATGACATTATCTCAATAGTCATATACCTATTGTACATGCACTCCTCAGATAGACATGTATGAAGAAGATAGATAAAGGATATAATACTTATTAAATTCTAGAGGACCGATTAATGAGGACTTTAATAGAGAGGATTTAAATGCATAAAATTCTTGTTGAGCTTAATCATCCCATCTTAAGGGTATTTCCTCACATAAAATTCATAAGAATCCATGTACACAAGTGGCATAGTCAAGGACGAAGAATCACAAAAGTTGGTCTTTCCTTGTATACTTTGCAATTGGCACAAATGTTTTGGAGGAGGAAACTCATTGATATAATGGATTTTCAAGGGATCCACCATGATTCCTTGTTTGGGAATAATGCAACCCAATAAACATCCATTATTGACCCAAAATACATACTTGTGGGGGTTCAACTAAATCATGTACTTTCTACACCTCTGAAAGATATTGAAAAGGTCTTTGAGGTTTTGGGAAAGCTTGTTTGATTTGGTCGTAAGGTCATCCAAGACAAGCTAAGATGAGGTAGGAGAGATCATGAAAGACATAAGTCATAACCGATTGGAATGAGGATCCAATTTTTTGAGACCAAAAGGCATGCCATGATAGGTGAAAGTACCATGTGTTGTGGTGAAAGAGAATTTTTTTCATTGTTGATTATTCATATGCTCTTATTAAACACATATTAAATTGTTTTCTATTTCAATTATTGAATCAACTATTGATTTCGTATTCACTCTTTGTTTTGAAAATCTTAGCTAGGTGATTATTTTTAAGACTACATTTAGTTATATTTTAGAATTGTGTTTGTAATTTATATTTTAATAAATCAACACTAAATCTAGTACTTTTAGTTTGACAATCAAACATGAGGAGTTTTCTATCTCAAACCAAGAGAAGGCTAATCGGGAACTAGTTTTAGGTGAACTCCCATTTTTTAACAAAAAACATTTTTTTGCATCAACATCAATTAAGTAAAAAAAATTACCTTTATACCATAAGAAAAATGGGCAGTTAGTATTAATACAAAATACAATTTTGGGAAGGATAGGACAACTTGTGATAATTGAATCCCATAAGAGTCTAAAGAAAATCTCAAAATTGACCAAGATTGACTCATAAATAAAGTGTTCTTACTAAAGATTATAAGTGATTGTGGTCACAAAATTAAATTCCTCACTAACTCAACATAAGTACTTTAGTGCAAGGGAGCCATCATTGCAAACATGGGCTAGAGACAAATCAAATGGGAGTTTGTGGGGAAAATGTGATCAACTAGGGCATGATACAAAATAAAGGACCATCAATACCACTAAATGACTTGAATGTAATCAAGTGAGGCCCTAAATCTAGTTTAGGGCTTGTAATATCAATTTAAATAACTGAGGGACACTCAAAAGGAGGGATTTCAACATTTGTGATTTCATCGTGTCTATGTGTATGAGTCTCTGTGTTCATCCTAAGGTGGGAATTAATATAGCTTATGCGTGATGAAAAACAATATACCAACATAATTTATGTAGGGCTAATACAAATTGTAAAATTCATACACTAAACCCCTCTTTATTCCTCTTTTCCTTTGCTTTCATTTATTTGATAGTAATATGCTAACCATATTACCTTATCTCTTTTAAGACACTTTGAATGTTTAAGACGCATGTTTTTCCTTATCCATGTTCTAGGTTGAGAAATTCCTTGATAATCCTCCATACATGGATACACGATAAATATTTCACTTCAACACTCTTTTTTTCCTGTAATTACATATATTTCTAGATAGAAAAAATACTAATTTGATTTTTTATATTTCTAGATAGAAAAAAAAATAATTTGATTTTTTAAAATATTTAGAATTGAAGATCCGATACTTTTAGAATTTAGAAGTGATTTTAGTCTTTAATTTTTAGATGAATTTCTAAATTTCCTTATTATTTAAATATTGAATTTTTTGGCTAGTTCAATAGGTTAAGGTATGGGTTTAGCTTTCTAGGAAATCCAAGTTCAATACCTAAAAATACAACCATGTTAATGGTTGGTGCAGAATAGACCAAATTCAATCAAACCCCCCAAAAAATATTTTATGGATTTAAAATTCAAATAAATCTTTAATATACTATTTTTTAAAATTAAAATAAATCCATCCTAACTGTATGTTTTGGGAATTGTTCGACAGTATTTTATGCACTTTTCAGCACAAACAAAGTTGAAGTTCTTTTTCAAAATAAGA
This sequence comes from Picea sitchensis, assembly GCA_010110895.2. NCBI lineage: Eukaryota > Viridiplantae > Streptophyta > Pinopsida > Pinales > Pinaceae > Picea > Picea sitchensis. The sequence goes on from SNQJ01S0115553.1 coordinate 23,115, forward strand.
AACTCTTCCACGAAACCAATGTCTTATTGTATTAGAATTTTCCCCACATCCTTCAATGCCTGCCACTAATAACATGAGCATCCTCATCAAGTAACCACTATGGAGGTACCTCACCTTTCAAGGTACAAGTTAATTTTGATATTCCCATATTTTAAGGACATATAGATGTATATGCCTTAGAAAAATGATTAAATCTGCTAGAAGGTTATTTCTCTATTCACGATTTCTTTGATAGGGAAAATATCACCTTTGCACTCATTAAGGCTCTCCCCCATGTCGAACATTGATGGGAAACTTATTCTGAGAATATTTCCACAGAGGAGTCTGGAATATATGGGGTTGAGCCCACTTGGTATTTTTTTGTGGATGCAGTAAATGAACAGTATTATCCTGTTGGAAACTATGAGGACCAGAACATGAGATGGACCACACTACGGCAAGAGAGGGTCCAAGAAGTTCCAGAGTTCACCAATACCTTCGATACCTTACATACGAAGCTAGGTATCAAAGACTTTAAATGACATTTGGTTCTGAAATATCGTGGGGCTCTACACAAATACATCCAAACTAAAATGAATTTTCTAGAAATCTCATCACTCGAAGTTGCTTATCGATATGTTGTTAAAATCGAGAATACATTTTAGCACTAGAGAAAATGGGAGTGCTGGTATGCAAATCCACAAAAACCAAAGAATGATAAAGATGATCCTAACAAATAGTCTCCCAAAAACCAATCCAAGCCACAAGAAAAGAAGGGTCACATAAAGATAAATAAGGACATTGGAAAATGGTGTGATTTCCATAAAATCCCCTGGCACAACACCGATGAATTTAGCTCAAAAAATTCATTGGTGGTAGAGATCAAAGATAAGGAGACGAACCCTGATTCAAAATATGATTCATAAAATATTGATAGAAGATAGATCATCGATGCAGACCCCACTACTATTGTCGCGACCACAATAATTCAACCAAAAGAACCCACAGATCTTGAAGAGGGGGAGATCCTTTTTCATTCACAGATGTGGGTGAATGGGGCCCCGCTTCATTTTATTGTTTATAGAAGAAGCCAAAAGAATCTCATCTCAGTAGAGGTCATCAAACAGTTGGGATTTTCGACATCACCACACCTGCAACCATACAACATTAGGTGGCTTTGCGAGGAATGATATCTTCGTGTCATCCAACAATGTCGATTGTCATACGACATCCAACCCTTCAAGGATGAGGTATTATGTGATTTTTCCCTGCTGGATGACTATGATGTTCTCTTGGGCCAACCATATATGTGGAAACACCATGATATCTATGAGTATTGACCCTGTAGTGTCATTATTACTTTGGGGGGTCATCTCTACAGGATACAAGAAGTAGTTCCAACTACTATCCCACCTAAAAAAAGTTGCAAGGTAGTATCTCATACTAAAAAATTCAACTTCTTCACAATCTGTTCAAAAGGTGAACAAAAGGATATTGCAACCACTATAGCTTCGGCCCAAGCACCTTCTATCCAACAGAAACAGGTCGACAAGATTGCAACAAAGTGTAAGGATTCCTTCTGCAAACAGACATCTCATGTAGCCAGACTAGTTAAAAATCTCCAACCCTTCCAACCATAGATTCATGACAACCTTCAACAAGCTAAGCAGTGCAACTTCTCCAACAAGGCACACAACTCATCAAGATGAAGATTCAACAAATGATTTTCCCTCTCCCCCGAGAAGTCAACACAATGGATACCATTTATTCCTAAGGAGGGAGGATTGATCCAAGTGGATATCTCTAACCACCCACCTTTTCCAACTGGCTCAAAACAATTTTCTGGCAATTTTGGTAATTTACTATTTTTAGTAGTTTTTAACTTCTGAGGCCATTTTGAAGGCCTAAATGATTTTTTTTGGGATTGAGCTTCTCAATGATATCCAAAGGTTCATATTGAGACCCCAAAATGAATCTCCTCGACGATATATTTCCAACGAGCTATCATGCACCCAAAATAAAGATCATATGCCAAAGTTACGCCCTCGGTAAGTTGATACACCAAACCACCCAAAACAGGGTCCACAAAACTGTTCGATTTTCATCTTCCGGGATTAGGTTTTTGGATTTTATTTATGATAAAAATTCCTTTGGAGACTCATTGTAAACTCATGTTCTTGTGAATGCGAGTAGCAGACACATCTCTTCTAAGAGATAAGTTGCCACCATTCTAGAGAGTCTTTCACTCTATATTTTTATAGTCTTTGTACATTTTCTCTCATTAATAAAAAATTGTGTATTACTGTATCTCTGTGTTTATGGTTCCATATCTGATACATTTATGTTATATTATTGGATATCCTAGATATCTTTGTACATTTATTTATTATATCTTCTCTTTCATTTCATGCCAAAAATAATCTGGATCAACTCATCACTTTCAAACTGTAGATGGATTCATAGTTTGACAGTGAAATGTGTATCTCTCTTAAAGAAATTTCCAATGAGCTATCACTCACCTAAAACAGAGGTCGTATGCAAAAGTTACGACCCTGGGAAGTTGAGGTACCAAATTACACCAACTTACCCATAACGCCCACATGACTTTTGGTGTTTCACCTTCTAGGGTTAGTTTTTTGGATGTCTAGGGTTTTGGAATTCATGAGTAATATCAAATAGGCCTCTGGAGCCTCATTGTAATCCATTCTGCTCAAATGGATGTGCGCAACATGCACATCTCTTCTTAGAGATAGCTACCACCATTCGAGCAAGTGTTTCAGTTATTCAGTTTTGCAGTTTCAACCTATTTCATTATTTAGAAGATATTGTTCACTGGATATTTATGTTATTCTTCATATCTCTATGTTTATTGTATTAAGTTTGTTTATCAATTCATTCCGCACCTAAATCTGGATCAACTTGGCGATCAAATGTAGCCTTAGATAAATTCTTTGTTGCTTCATTACTTTGTAATGAAAAGAGTTGATCTTCATCTATGATCTCTAAGGAGAAAAGACATTATTTTAGGGGGTAGTATCCATCAATATCTCATCTACTATCCATATGGTTGGTATGTTGCACTCGATTGGTAAAAGGATTTCCACACCAATGATAAGGTGAAAGGGGGTAAATCCCATGGAAATTTTAATTGTGGTTTGGTAGGAACAAAGTGTATAGAAAAGCATCTTGTGTCAATTATTTTTTTTCTTATTGAATGTCCTTTATAGCTGGTTTTGAGGAATTTGTTGACAACCTCAACTAGGTTATTTTATTGCAAATGGTATGGGGAAGCAAACTCATGGGTGAAGCTAAGAAGGGAACAAAACTCTTGGAACACTTTGTACTTCATTTGAATGCATAAATGCAATTATGGAAGAGGGTAGGCCGAAAATAACCACTCTAGACCACTTTTTGGGAAGTGGAATTTCCTATATAGGCGCCAATATCGAAATCACTTGGGACCCACTCATCCTCCTTGAGTGTGAGCATTGATGTAGGATTGTATCAAGTCACTAAATATATATAATGTCTCCAATTAGGAGATACTGGGGGGCTTGGTGAAACATACACTGGTGATTATCCCAAGAGAGATGTGGAGAAAAATTCTAATGCACAAATTGGTGAGAATATATTTGTACCATGGGTCATCAGATGATATTACGCAAAAATTTTCATTGGAGAAGTTGTCATTCACTATTCGGTTCTTGATGTTTGAAGACAAATTAGTGTTGAACTCAGTAAGTATGAGCACCTTCTTACTTTTAGGAGTACTAAAATCTAGATTAAATTCTTGGAGAATTATGATCCAGCAGGCACACTTTCCATTGATAAGTCATCGATTGAGTAGGTATTTCATGGGGCTAGAATTTTCTATAACTTTTGTTGTCTGTAAAAAAATTTAATGACATAATTTTTTGATTGCATGGACTAAAGAATCTAATTTCTACTCATGATTGTAATTTAGGGGAGGTTCTGATAGATTCTTTCTCACGTAGTATATGACATTCTCTCAATAGTTATCTCCCTATTGGACAAGCACTCCTCAGATAGACATGTATGAAGAAGATAAATAAAGGATATAATACTTATTAAATTTTAGAGGACCGATTAATGAGGACTTTAATAGAGAGGATTTAAATGTGAAATTTTTTTGTTGAGCTTAATCGTCCCATATTAAGGGGATTTCCTGACATAAAATTCATAATAATCCATGTGCACAAGTGGCATAGTCAAGGACGAAGCATCACAAAAGTTTGCCTTTCCTTGTATACTTTGCAATTGGCACAAATGTTTTAGAGGAGGAAACTCACTGATATCCTAGATTTTCAAGGGATACACCATGATTCCTTGTTGGGGAATGATGAAACCCAATAAATATCTAGTAGTGACCCAAGAGACATACTTGAGGGGGTTCAACCAAAATCTTGTACTTTCTGCACCTCCGAAGCATGATGAAAAGGTATTTTAGGTGTTGGGAACACTTATTTGATTTGGTCGTAAGGTCATCCAAGTAATATAAGATGAGGTAGGAGAGATCATGAAAGATATAAGTCATAGCCGATTGGAATGAGGCTCTAATTGTTTTGAGACCAAAAGGCATGCTGTGATAGGTGAAAGTACCCCGTGCTGTGGTGAAAGCGGATTTGTTTCATTTTTTATTATTCATATGTTCTTATTAAACACAAATTAAGTTGTTTTTCTATTTTAATGATTGAATCAACTATTGATTTTGTATTCACTCTTCGTTTTGAAAATCTTAGCTAGGTGATTATTTTAAGACTACATTTAGTTCTATTTTAGAATTGTATTTATAATTTATATTTTACTAAATCAACACTAAATCTAGTACTTTTAGTTTGACAATCAAACATGAGGAGTTTTCTATCTCAAACCAAGAGAAGGCTAATCGAGGCTTAGTTTTAGGTGAA
>SNQJ01S0115556.1:0-12560 GCA_010110895.2 Picea sitchensis
AAAAATGAAACACTTCAATAAAAAGGTCATTTTGTATATACTTCATTGATGTACTAATTCACAATTTGACTTAGTAAGTTTAGGTTAACCTTAGTAACCATAAACTACATTAAATATATAGTATGTAGACCTTAGTGACATCTCGCAATTAACATATGTTATGACTCATGATCAATGTAAATTCATAAGCTTAAACTAGCTAAACTCCAACACAACCATAACTTGAAAGCATGTGACACTTCAATATATCATCTTCCTTCCACGAATTTGCTTTGCAGATTCTAATGACATTGTAATCACTAGAGTAAGGGGTTTAAAGAAAACACAGCATGCAAATTTAATGACTTGCCAAGGAAAAAGTGAAGAAACTAAAATGCCCCTTTAGAACCACACATAAATGGTTATGAGTTTCACTCTCAGTGGGTGTTGTTGATGTGAGTAATTTCACTTGCACTCTAAAATCCAAGAGAAAAAAGTTTTGGACTTCACAAATTCACACAATAATCAACATATCATAAATACTGAAAATCAAAATATACAACCTCCAACTTAATAATCTCTTTAATCTCTTTATTAGATAAATTTGTAGAATATTTTAAAAAAATGTAAGTAAAAAATAATTTATATTTCATATGAGAAGTCACACACAATATCACTACATAATAAACTGAATAATTTAATGTCATGTATATTTATTATTTTTATATTCAACCAAATTGACCATGTACTTCATAATGAATGGGCTATTTTTATTATTATACTCTTTTTCGGTGTTTCTCCAAACTCTAAACGCTGAAACCTTGCCAAATTTAGAAAGGCAATCTAAGGGTTTAATTACCCGGGTTTGGGGTTTGTGAGTTTATAATAAAAGAGGTTTAGACTGTTTTCTTTAAAGCTTGACAATGCCCCTCACAGCTTCTCACCGCCGTTTTAGTTAAGGCCTTAGACCACACCCCTCACAGCTTCTCACCGCCGTTTTAGTTAAGGCTTAGACCACGCCCCTCACAGCTTATAACGAGCGTGTTAATCAAGAGTATTTTATTTTTTCGATCCTCGCAACGACATACTCTTAAAAAGCAAAATAAATGCCAAAACCACCATCACATCTAAAACAGATGGCATTAATACAGCTCACAATCACTATCATTTAAGTAAGCCTCCATTAATACAGCACACAACTATCGCTTCCACGCTACCTATACTTCTCGATTCTAATTTTAATTCTAAAATTTCAATCATCTAGAGAAAAGTAAATCTAAAATTTCAATCATCTAAAAAAGTAAAGTAAAGGTTGAGAGGACGTATGAATATTGGTAAAACACGAAAAACGAAAATAGCACCCGAAAGGTTGTACGGTGTACCTGCGAAGGCTGTGAGGCGACGTTGTACTGCATGGGCGATAACTTCTGCAATTAACCACACATCGGCGAATTCTACATCCACATTACGGCAAGAGATTGAGTGTATTGTTTATCTTCCATATTTCTCCATGTCATCCATGCACCTCAGTAAACTGCAAAACAACCAGACACCGCGTCAGACAGATCAAGATTGAAAGAAAGAAAAACATTATGTAATAGAGCTAAAAAAGAATCCATAATAAAGCCTTTCATTTAAACTGAAAACGTTTTCTAGAGACCATATTTTGAGCAAAATGAGAAAAATTATGAAAAATAAACCAGTGGCCGAGGCAGTCGATGTTCATTTACAGAAAATCCTTAACCAGATCAAACCCTGATAAGCAAGCCACCCACCAAAAAAATTAAAAGAAATGTACGAGTACAAAGCGAGCTTTACCTTGAATGACTCTCTCTCCAAATTGAAATGCCAATGAGCTTCTCTCCGAATTGAAATGCCAATGAGCTTTCTCCTGAGAGTTAAAACCCTGAAATAAAAACAATTAAAGACTGTTAAACTCTCAAAAACAAGGTCATCAAACAACCTAAACCAACTCAAGCCTGGTCCCGTTCTGTTCATATCTTAGTAAGAATTTAAATATTTGTATATGTATTCAAATTAAACCAGAAAACAATAGCCTACTGTTTCATATAAATCCGAAATCAGCGGTTAAAGTTCTATCTGACTATCCAATGCTCTGCATCCCGCAACAAAATCAAATCGACCCACCAAACAATGCAAACACACAGAAGAAAAAATAAAAAAGAGAAGTTCAACATCTGAAAAATGAAAAAAACCATCCCAGAGAATACACTGTAAACGCGCATGGCCATGCCGCGGACTAACAAATAAATAAGAAGAACAATAAGCCAAGCCAAGCCAAGAATACAAAAAAAATGAGAGATGAAATGAAACTCCTGAATGTTGGGCGTCTGAAAATAATTTATACCCACTCCAACTCAAACGGTCACAAGCTCATCGGCACCTGCTTTTTCTCTATAAACTAATTTTTGTTTTATTTCAACTCCACCGCCATCGCATTGCAGGTCAGTCTCTTGCAAAAACTGTGCGGTATTCAAATTCGGAAGAATCCAGGCCGTAATTAGAGTAGGCGGTATACGAACTCGGAAGGATCAGACGGTTTTAGCAGATATTGTTTTATTTTTTAATTGAGACAGGCTTTAGGATATCTCCCTACTTAGTCACGTAGAGAATATAGCTTTTTCGGAATCGATGTAGGATGAATTAATCCGATCTTTTTATCAATGTTTTAAATTCTTCAGTAATATTAATTTGATGTTTTTAATTAAAATATTTGTTTTATTTTTTTAACTTTAAAAATATAAATTATTTATTATTTATTATTTATTTAATGGACATAACCACCATTATCATTTTTATGTACTTGTTATTAAAACTTAAAAAAAATACAACAAAAGAAATCAAATTTTTTTTTTAAATTATAATTTTGCTCTTCATTATTATTTATATTTTAATCAAAATATTTATATGAGTTTGAATTTTTTTTATTATTCAAAATAATTAAAATAAAAAATAATACTTAAAATTTGATAAAAATCATTTTTTATTTATAAAATTATATTTATCAATTATCATTAATATTATAAAATTAAGTTAAATATTTAATATAAAATGTTAATAACAAAATAATAAATAATAATGAAAAACAAAATTGGTGATAAGTTTAATTCACAAGCTATACAAAGAAATAATAAATAAATTTTAATTATATTTATAAATTTGAAATACTTATGTTTTAATCATTTGAAATTAAATTTATTACATATAAAAAAATAAAAATACTTCAATTTTTTTGCTCTTAAGCCTACCAAGGAGAATGTAGAAGTAATTTGAGGGAGGTTTCATATTAATATTGTTAATTGAGATTATAAAGATATTGCAATTAAAATGAATGTATTCATATTAATGTTGTTAATTAAGATTATAAAGATATTGGAAGTTGGTTCACTATTTTGATGATATTTGGCTCATGCCCCCAAGGCTTCTCAACTTGTATAAAGTGTCTTAACCCTTTGTGACCACCTAAACAATACTACCATCAATAAACAAAGACCTTACATGAAGCCCCTAAATCACCATCTCTCTTCAGTGCATGTCTCTAAATATCTGTTTCTATTTATTAAAATTAACTTACTTAATTATTTTTAAAAGACATCCATGTTCTTCATGAAGTTGTTATTTTCTCAACAATACTTAGTATACTAATTGATTATGGATAGGTCATCCACATTATTGGTAAAGCTATGCATTTTATTCAACATTACTTAATAATGATATATTTATATGTAATAAAACTCACTAAAGCCACTTTAAGAACCAATTAGAGACAAACCCCTATAATTTCAACATCTCTTTCAACCTCACTTTTTCTCTATGTCCAAAAGACATAATAATAACCCTTGCATAGTTCATAGAGATATGAATTGCAACAATATATTCATGAATTGTATTAGTGATGTTCTTAATATCAAGGAGATGAATTTTGCTACTATAGTGGCAAATGATCACACTGCACACACTATCATTTGTACATGGAAATTCATGGCTCCATAATTATATGAAGAGGATTATAATCAACATGTAGATGTTTATCCATTTGGCATGTGCATACGAGAGATGGTTACTTTGGAGATTCCTTACAACAATTTACGTAATGTTGCTTAGATTAATTAGAAGTTGAGTTCTGGTATAAGGTCTGCATCATTGCAAAAGGTTACCTATTAAAAAATGAGGCAATTTATTGAAAAATGTTTGGCGCCAATGTCATTGACGCCTTATGTTGTAGAGCTTTTGATGGACCATTTTTTAAGAGGACTCCAAGTGAGCATCTAGTACATGTACATGCTAGACTCTATACTCTTTATCGAAATGAACTCGTATACTTGAATATTTTGTTTTTTTCTACAATTTTGTCAAGTTTAATGCAAAACAAATCACATAATGCAGTATGTAATTTCCAGAGTAAAGTGTTGAAATTATGTACTAAATGTTAACCTAAAGGCTCAAGTATAAATTGTATATAAAAATGCATCAAACGCTTGAATTTAATAATATTACATACATTTTTACATGTTAAAGTAATCCAATATCAAGAATACACAGATTACATAAATTTATAAATATGAAAGTTTATGTATCCCTGTAAATCTTACCCGAAATACTAAAATGATAAGATACTACTTAAAAATTTGCAGATGTACAATATTCCACAGAAATGTTTTATCATTTTAATACTCCAAACAGATATAGCACCATAATAAGACATGTTAATAGTAGCTCTTTAAAGAAGAATTTTTCAAAGTTGGTACTAGATACATAATGTCTTAAAACCTCGAGAAGAGAGGGAGATTCCACCACCAAACCATTCATTTTGTTCACACTCATTAAAAATTGTGTTCTTCTTGATTTGAGAATTCACACAATGCTTGATTCCACGAGTGATTCAAGCAATGTTCCCATTTCTAGCGAAATGACACCTTATCGGTGGCACACAGGTTTTCGAGGCTTCTGAATATGTGTGGTAGTGTGATTTAACTTATTTCATGCATTAAAAAATATGTCTTTTTTTGTTGACATTGTAGGTGAAAGAGTAGGCATAATGAGACAATATATAGCCCATGATTTAATACAATTTAGATTGGAATCAAGGATGGATATAGTTTATTTTTGAGCATGGTTTTTATCATGTTATTTCGAGGTTTTGGGTTTTATAATAAACACAAAAAATTAAAATGCATATAAGAAGGTTTAATGAGATTCGATACTGTGACCTCTCAGTTCGCTATACAAAGTAGAGATTGGTTTGTACTGGCAGTGAAGAAGGGAAAATAATTATTGAGATGTAGATGAGGTTTGAGTTTGGTCTTCAACTTTAAACACACCCACTTTGGTATTAATATATTCCCCATAATCACTTACACCATCGAGTTCATAACAATTGGTTTGGTTAAGATAATGAAAGAATTTTGGATTTCCAAGTTCATAACAATTGGTTTGGTTAAGATAATGAAAGAATTTTGGATTTCCAAACTTATATCTTTAAATATCCTGAAAACATCACAAGGCAATTTGTAAGCTATGATTTATTGTATAATGTTATTCAATTCGTATAAGTAGATATGATGGATACTTCCAACATTGAACCAAGACTTGGACCAAGATAGTAAAGCATTGTACATATAAATTATTAGAGAGATGATAACATACCTCAGGTGGAGCAACACAAAGTAGGGAAAATCAATGATAATTGCTTTTTGGATCTAAAGCTTGACAGACACGGGACCTTTCTAGAAGGTAGGTTCAGACAACAACTCATGATATCCTTCCAGTCTTATCGAACTAAAGCACCAAAAATTTCCTAAAATGACCACAAAAAAGAGGTATGCTTGTCATGTTATTCTAACACAAGAGATGGAAAAGATCCATAAGAAATCATATAGAATAGTAGGCCAATGGAAATCCGATATCCCATACCCCAACCCTCTTTATTGAAATTGTCTATGGCATTTTGTTTTCTTTTGGTGTATTTTTCCATTTTGTCTCTACGTAGCCCACTTGTGCATGAGTTTATATGCATTTTTATCCATTTGGCACCTTTATTATGCTATATTCCACTCTTCAAATGTAACACACCCGACCCCTAAGTACCCTTTCTAGGGATGGGGCATCAAAAGTTTTCTTACACTAATCAAATTGAATCGTCTGTTGGAGGTATTCATCCTCTTCTACTCGCTCGTAGCTTTCTAACGACTACTACGAGACTCAAATTTGAACTATGGATTGCAAGTTATGGCATCCCGAAGTTCTTCGGACGTTATTAGTTGAGGGCCATGTGGCGCCCACATGGATCCATTTTGTTCGTACCATCTCCAAGTACCTACATCCACGATGAAAGTTCATCCACCGTCCAATCCGATGACGAGAATTGATCCTCATTTAACACATAAGTTAGAGGGAAGTTCGGCATTTGGCGCTTCGGCTTTGGGCCTTTCGGCTTGTGTATGACATTACACCCTAAACCTCTGAAGTCCCGAAGTCCCGGACTCCCGAAGGGTCCACCCTCGCATGTGGTGATGTACTAGACTCATAGGCAAGGACAAATGGGTACCGAATACTCCACCCGCCAAATGGACCAAGTAAGTAAGTGCCAAGGGCGACACGTGCCAAGGAAGAGATGGCATGTGGCCCCTATAGGGGGTGACATGTGTCACGTTTTAATGGGCACATAGGGTCTATGAAACGTATGAATCTAGGTGACATGTGGCACGTCAATCGTGGGTCCACGTCACCATGGGTGACATCATTGTGCCACATCACCATGGGTGACATCATTGTGCCACGTCACTTCGGAATGATGGCCTTCCTATTCCCTTAGATCTCACGGTCGAGATGCATCCACGTAGATCCCTTGATCTACGACCTCCGTTACTTCATAACTTCGACATTCGAGGGATTCACAGTGTGGTTTCCTCATTGCTCCTAGAGTGGTCAACGTTGAGCTAACCACGGCCTAGATCTACGGTCAGGGGAGATCCCAAAGGGTCCCTAGATCTATGGTCCTTGTTACTTCATAGCTCCAGCCTTCAGGGTTTCAGTGTTATGGCAACTCTTCCCTTCCGAATTAGGATGCCACCGAAGTATTGTACGCGAGTCCCTCCACTGTTTAATCGGGTGGTTAAGAGGGGTTCTCAATGAACTCCCTAGATCCATGGCTTATGTCAATTCATAACTTCGATGTTCGTGGAATTTGGTGTTATAACACCTATGTTCTCCTGAAGTGGTCAACGTCGAACTTACCTTGACGTAGATCCAACATCCAGGGGGACTCCCAAATTCCCTCGGATCTGTGGCTCGCGTCACTTCGTGATTGGAAAATGGGTCAGGGTTTAAAAGTGGGACATGTCTACATGCCCCGGTTAGGGAAACCACCAGACGTCGGTCAACCTCGTGGGTAACCATAACAAAAAGTTGCCTTTAGTTGGTTTGCAAATGGTACTTGGTTGTAATACTTCGGAGCTCCGAACTCCCGGAGTTTTGAAGCCAGAAAGGCTTAGCTCCTTTCAGGTCTAGCATAGGGTTCCCAGAACTTGGTCATATGAGTCCGCTAAAAATTCTCATGGGCTACACGCTAATCCCTTAGCCATGAAATGGTTAAGGACAAGGGCATGAACCCTTGATCACACATGTGAAGGGTCTGAAGGAGCCTCTCTCATTCCATAGATTTTGAACTTGGTATTCCCGTGAAGGTAAATTCGAGAGGTCAACATGACTTAAGCATTCCTACCCCGAATCTTTTGCAGACTCACGTCCCATAACTCTCTAGTTGCTAAGTTGAGGCAAACAGAAGGCCATTCAAAAGAGGGGTTTCACAGAGAGACAATACACATTTCTACCTTAATCATTCAATACAGAACTCAGTCATAGACATATATATATTCAATCATCATTTCCATTTCAGTACATAGAGTATGAAAATAGTTATCATAAAACTAGAATCATGAAGTGACTGCTGAAAGGGGTGTATGTTTCCACCCAACCATAGGCACAACCACTCCTGAACGGATTTATCGTTGGCCACCCCCTAGCTAGACTACGATGCTCTGAGAGAGACTCTTTGTTCTTGCTCTGGGATCATTAGAGACGAAGGTTACTCTCCTCCTCCCACAGGGACTTGGCAACCGGTTTTCTCTATACCAATCAAGGGGGTCTGTACGAGTACTTCCACAGTCACTCGTCAACCACATTTATCAGATTGGACTAAAAAATGATGCCACCTACTTCTTGCACCCAAAACGAGCTTGTTTCTCAGTTCTCCCTTGAACTAGAGAGGTGTCAACGCTCTTTTCACTTCTGGAGGTTTTTCTCTCGACTCTGATTCCTCGCAGATCTGCCTCTACCCCATAATTACCTCTCTTCTTTCCTTCCTTAGCAAGGTTGCATGGGTCTGAATCCCCAACTCATGGTTAGGTCTGGACACCTTGCAGATGGGTACTCTGCCCCATCTCCTCATTAACTCTTGAGAAGGATTTTCCAACTACCAGCCTGACTGGTAATTCATTTATGGGTCAAAGGATTGTTCTAGGTCTGAGCAATTAAATCCAGTAAGGTATGGGTTTGGTGGGGGTCATCTCAACCATTTTTGGTTCTCCTCACCATCTCTCTCAATGCATCATGGCCTATCTTGGCAAACCCCCCTTTCAGCAATTATGCAACACTATCCATTTTCAATTAACAACAAAAAATACATATATTACCTTTTCTAACAAAAGGTTCATCAAGTCCAACATTCACACATATTTAGTCTACCACAGTCTTTTGGCAATTTATATTTATATTTACAAACTGGGGTAAACAGGGGTATTACAACCCTTTCCCCTTAAAGGAACATCATCCTAGATGTTCTATAGGTCAATGTGCTATGGATGTACATCCGTAAACAAAAATGGGTATGCATGTTTCATGGCATCCTTCATTTCCCATGTAGCTTCATCTGGACCAAAGTGTTTCCATTGCACCTTGACATGTGCAATGGTTATGTTCCTAATTGGGATTTCCTTCCTGTCTATTATGCATTGTGGTTATGAAAAAAATTGTCCCTCTGGTTCCACCTGAATCACAGACCAATCAATTATATGATTAGAGTCATGTACATATTTCTTCAAGAAAGCAACATGGAAAACATTATGTGCCTTCACTATGGGGAGAAGTGCTAATATATATGCTACAGGTCCCACTCTATCCAAGATTTCAAAGGGTCCATAATACCGAGGAGCCAGCTTGGCAAAAACTCCCATTCTCAAGGAGATTTTCCTAGGTCTAACTTTGAGATTTTCCTGAGCTATTTTCAGATTTTGTTTTATCTGAACTACTTGTTGTTCCATTTCCTTCAGCATAACTTGTCTGATTGTAATTATGTTTATTGGGTTATCCCATCTGATTGGAATCTTGCATTGTCTACCATAGAGGGCCTCAAAAGGGCTCATCTTCAATGACTCTTGATAGCCATTGTTGTAGGCAAACTCTACTAGTGGTAGGTAGTCTTCCCACTTCATAGGTTGATGCATTACATGCATCCTTAACATGTCCTCTAACACTTGCTTTACCCTCTCTGTATGTCCATTAGTTTGAGGGTGATAGGTTGTACTAAATAGCAATTTAGTTTCAAAACCAACAAAGAGAGATTTCCAAAAGCTTGAAGTAAATTTCGTATCTCCATTAGATATGATCTCCTTAGGCATGCCATGCAGCCTAAATATTTATTTCATGAAAATACTGGTAATATACATTGCCTTGCCAATTGACTTGACGGGAATGAAGTGAGCAACCTTTCTCAATTTGTCCACAACTACCATGATGGCGTCATTCTATTTGGTTGATTTTCATAATCATGTGATGAAATCCATGGAGATGGTTTCCCATTTCCATTTTGGGATTGGTAGGGGTTGCAACAACCCTGTTGGATTCCGGTTTTCTGCCTTAACTTGCTGACATTATAGACATTTAGCCAAGTAATCGGCTATGCCCTTTTTTAGTTCGGGCCAATAAAATAGTTTCCTACTGGTTGTGATCATCTTCTGATAACCAGGATGACCAATATATGGTCTTTTGTGTATTTCATCCATCATGAACCTCTTCAAGTCGTCACAATTTGGAATATATAACCTACCTTTGTAAGTTAGCAGGCCATCATTCAACAATTGATAACCCTCATACTTAAGCACTATGAGATCTTGTTCTAAGTACAATTTTACACTCTTGAAAAATGCATCTATTTCTTGTGCACTTTTGACTCTCTCCCTGATATCCATTTCATAGGTGCTTACAAATACCAAGTGATTCACTTTCATACTTCTGTTAAGGGCATCAACCACCCTATTTTCCTTTCCTTTGATATGTTTGATTTCAAAATCAAACTCACTAAGGAAATCCATCTAGCTAGCTTGTCTAGCATTGAGCTTTGGTTGATCAAATAGATATCTCAACCCACTATGGTCTATCATAAGCACAAATATTCTACCCAGGAGGTAATTCCTCCACATTTTTAAAGCATGTACTATGACAACCAATTCTAGATCACGGGTCACATAAATGATTTCATGCTCATTCAATTTTATGGATTCATAGCAAATTACATGTTCTTCTTGCATAAGGACTCCTCCCATCCCTTCCTTGCAAGAATATGTACACAAAAGGAAGTCCTTGTTTGGGTATGCAATATTCAGCACAGGTGCATTGGTTAGAAGGTATTTCAACTCTTAGAATCTCTCTTCACATTCTGATGTCCAAATGGATTTAACTCCCTTTTTCTGAAGGGAGGTGATTGGGCAACCAATCTTGGAAAATCCTTTTATGAACCTCCTATAGTATCCCGCTAAGCCCATAAAGGATCTGATATCTGATACATCCTTTGGGGTAGGCCAATCCATAATGGCTTTGATCTTGTAAGGATCCACTGCTACTCTTTCTTCAGAAATAGCATGGTCTAAGTAATGGACTTGTTTATGGAAAAAGTCACACTTACTAAACTTAACATATAGTTGATGTTCTCTTAGCACTTAAAGCACCAGCTTGATATGTTCTTCATGCTCTTCCCTATTCTTAGAATAGATTAGGATATCATCTATGAAAATCAATACAAATATGTCTAAGAACTTACCAAGTACATTATTCATTAAGCACATAAAAGTGGTCGGTGCATTGGTTAGCCCAAATAGCACCACCACAAATTCATAGTGACCATATCTTGTCCAAAAGGATATTTTGTGGATGTCTTCATCCTTAATTTATACTTGATGGTATCTAGACCTCAAGTCAATCTTGGAGAAAATTGTAGCACCCCTTAATTGGTCAAACAAGTCGTCGATCCTTGGTAAGGGATACTTATTCTTAATGGTCATCTTATTGAGTTTCATATAGTCTATGCACAACATGAGTGTGCCATCCTTCTTTTTCACAAAAAATGTTGGTGCTCCCCATGGAGACACACTAGGCGGAATGTAGCCCTTGTCCAGCATTTCTTTTAGTTGTAGTGTGAGCTCAACTAGCTCTGGTGTATTCATTCTATAGGGTGTTCTAGACACTAGCACCGCTCCTGGTGCAAGTTCTATCGAAAAGTCAATATCTCTTCTTGGAGGTAGACCCGATACCTCTTCTGGAAACACATATTTGTACTCTCTTAATATGGGATGGTCTTCTAGGTTGGATTTATTGTTTTCAAAAGAGTCCAACACTTGTATTGCATACAAATGACATCCTTTTCTGCAATACTTCTTCACTTGAAGGGTTGATATTTGTCTCACTGAGACATGCTTTTGAATCCCTTGTAAGGTTACCTTTCTCCCTCCTTCATCTTCACACTCCAACGTTTTATTGTAATATTCTAACTTGGTTTTATGGGAAGCCAACCACTCCATGCCAATCAACATGTCATAATATCCTAAAGGGAGCATGTTTGGGGTCGCTTGGGTGGGAAATCCATTCATAATGAATTGGCATGCTGGTATGACCTATGTTACTTTTCTTTTGGTTCCAGTGGCTAGTTGTACCATCCATGATTTAACATGTTTACATTGTTGCAATTTACATTTCTCAACAGTTTAAGGGGAAACATAACTCAAATTAGAATCAGGGTCAATTAAAATATAAACTAGATGGTTGGAAATCATGCCTTCCATATTCACCACCGAATCTTGGTGGTCAACTTGTCTATTATCCAAGGCTACATAAATTTGTGGCATGCTCCTAGCCACATCATTGATTTTGGTAGCCTCTTCGACGTTGTAGACCCTCCAATTGTTCTGTTTCCTATATGGATAGTCCCTCGATATATGTTCTTCTCGACAACCCCAACATTTCAAGGGTTCTCTTGTTTGAGAAATTTCTATTTTCGACACACTAGTTCAGTGGGAGTTAATTGACTAATTCTATTTAGACTTTCAATTTTTACCCTCACTATTATGCATGCATGCATTCGTAAGGAAAGTTAACTACTTGATTGTTTTTCTTAATTATGGAATGCTTTGCCCTATATATGAGTGTATTCCACTCATTCATTGTATCATATTGATCATGATCTATGTATCAATCATCACCTCATTGGAGTAGTGTGAATATATTTTCTC
>SNQJ01S0115556.1:20405-38914 GCA_010110895.2 Picea sitchensis
AGGCTCATCTTATAACCTTTTCCATGGTTCTTAAATCTTGAGGGTTTGAACCCCTTCTTCTTGAATCCTGAACTACTTTTCTTCTTCCAGTTCTCATGAGGTTCTATCTTATTCTTGAATTGCTCATAGCAATACCTTGCCTTCTGGATAGTGTCTTCTAAGGTCTTTGGCTCATCAAATTCAAATATGTCTCGGAAGGACTGAGGCAGCCCACTAATAAATCGTTGCATCTTTACCTTTTCATCCTTTACGTAGGGCACATACCTTATCATCTCAAGGAATTTATTGATATATTCATCTATTATAAGTTGTCCCAACTTGAGTTCATAGAACTCCTTGGTCTTCGCATCAAAGTATTTCTCTAGCAGATACTTCTTCTTGAAGTATTTCTCAAATTGTTTCCATGACAAGTCCTTCTAATGGATTCCTTTCACATTCCTAAGGTCCTCCCACCAAATGGAGGCCTTTCCATTCAAGTTAAAAATGACTATTATTATCTTTAAATTTTCAAAGTAGTCATGAACTCTGAAGTACTTCTTCAAGCCAAGAAACCAATCTTATGCTTCTTCCCCTTTCTTAATTTCTCCATCGAAAGTGGGTGGTTTGGCTTTCTCAAACTCTGCAGGGTCATGGATCTTGGAATGTTTCCTCTTCTTTCCTCTCCTATGGGAATGTGAACTGGTTTTGCTACTAGAATATTCCTTGGATTTTTCAATTTCCTCACTAGAATATTCTTTCGATGAGTGTCTCTTGGCTCCATGTTGGGCCTTCTTTGAGGTTCTCCTCTTTGTGTGGCCACTTTCAGAACCATGCTTTTGCATCTCAGGTGGACTCTAGGTTTTCTTAGTATGATGTCTGTCAACATGCCTGGATGTTGGTCCATGTTGCAACTTCCTTTGTATATCTGATAAGATTTGCAGTAGGATTGCATTAATTTCAAGTTGTTTTTCCTATTCTTTTATCAACCTTTCATTGTCAGCCTTACAACTATGTAATTCTGCCATGAGGCTTCTTACGGTTTCATGCAAATCTGGAGGGGTTTCCATTGCCTTCCTTTCATCACATTCTTCCTATTTATGGTGGGAAATTCCCCCCAATTCATGGTGTGTCACCATCCTTTATGTTGTAGTTTTCCAGCGGTCCACTCACTACTTGAGTGTTGATAAAACATTTTCTATTAGTTAACGATCTACTAGTTTATGAACAACACACAGTTCAGATTTTTCAAAACATATAAAACAACTGAAAGTTTCATTCCTCTCTTCAGTAGAGGTTTAACTAAGCCTCTTAGGAATGGGGTAACATAGAGTGTCACCCCTAAAAGTTCCTTAATAATATTTTTAAGCGACCCGTTCATGAGCCCAAGCAGGCCAAGTGTTGTTGCCTGCTCTGATATCAATTTGTAACACACTTGACCCCTAAGTACCCTTTCTAAGGATGGGGCATCAAAATTTTGCTTAAACTAATCAACTTGAATCCTCTTCCTGAGGTCTTCATCCTCTTGTACTCCCTCATATCTTTAGAACGACTGCTACCAGGCTCAAATCCGACCTCTGGATTGCAAGTTATGGCCTCCTGAAGTTCTTTGAACATTATTAGTTGAGGTCCACGTGGGTCCATTTCATTCATACCATCTCCAAGTACCTACATCCAGGGTGGAAGTTCATCCACTGTCCAATCCGATGGCGAGACTTGATCCTCATTTAAGACATAAGCTAGAGGTAAGTTCAGTGTTCGACGCTTTGGCGTTGAACACCCCTTCTCCTTTATGCACGCATGTCCTCCAGAGTCTCGAATTCCCGAACTCCCGAAGGATCCTGAAATCTCTCCACATGGCTCCGGCCTTCGAGACTTTCAGCTTGTCTACGACATTACACCCTAAACCTCTAGAGTCTCGAAGCCCTGGACTCCCGAAGGGTCCACCCTCGCATGTGGTGACGTAATAGATGAGGAGGCAAGGACAGGTGGGTCTGTTGAGCACTCAACACACCCTAAAAATCCTTATCAAGTTTTTGTCACTTTTTGGGTACCACTTGTTTTCTGCACTTTCTGACTCAATTTTATTTTGGGAAATGTTTTGTCTTTGTTTATTTTCATGACTCTCATCACCTATTCATGTTTGTTTGAACTTATGAAACCCCATGACTAAAAGACCTTAACACCTGAATTAAGAATCGACAATCAAACACTGCACCTAACGCGCTCAGGTTCGATGTAAAAAAGAATTCAAGAAAGTAAAGGAATCACATGAAAACAACAGTCGTCGATCGTCGATCCTCATCGACATCGACAGAAGGCAGTTTCGGTGTACATAGGTTATTCACATAAAATTTCAAGAGATAGTCGATCCCCTTCTGTATCGGTAAATACATTAACAAAATACAAAAAGAAATCGCTGATAGCCGATGTCCGACGCACTTTATCGGGATCAAGGAAAATCCAGAAGGATCACAATAGACATCTCGACCACAATAAATTTATCCTCAATTGTCGATCCCCGATGCGTTTTCGACATTGGGAATTTTTTGAGGAAGCCAATCCGAGAGCACTTGGGTAGGTTTATCGCCGATCCTTGACACTTTTGAGCATCGACAAGCTAGGATTTGGTTTTAGAAACGTATGACTTAAATGAAAGTCCCGACTTTGATTGACATGAGCAAATGAATCCACTAGTATCGAATTCCACACGTCTTTACTAGGTAAGAGGGTTGTATGGTCTAGTTATATCCCGAGTCATTCTTGGTTCCCTAGGTCCTAGTCACACCTCTGAGTCAACTTTGCCACGTCAACATTGTACGGTAAGATCGATCAGTGTCAAAGATTTTGCAGGAGGGGATCAACGAAAAGGTTCATATCACAATCCCGACCCCCGATCCACCCATTGAAAGAGCGACACGACGAGACATTTTCAACATTAGATATAATCAAATTTTGAACATTTAAGAAACTAATTAATACCCGATCCCGCATTAGTTGCTACCTCGTGCGCCAATTAAAACAACATTTTTGAAATTTCTGATAGACCACATCACCACTCGCGCTTCCGCCGTCAAACCACAATGAATTTAAGTTCTATCTCCTCTAAATATTCGGTGACAGATTTATTGAAATTTCACTCAAAACCCAAATTGAATGGCTGATGCGACACTGTAAGATCTTCCCTGTTTAAATCCCTTGAACCATTGTGAATTAATTCATTATGCGTGTAAGAGAATTCTAGAGCGTCCGAAGGAGAAAAATGGGCAACTTAAATATTGTACTGACCCTCATGATTATCAAAAGCCAAGTTTAACAAGCTTTAGAGGTATGTATCCAACTTTACAAATTCATTGG
Source organism: Picea sitchensis (assembly GCA_010110895.2). Taxonomy (NCBI): domain Eukaryota; kingdom Viridiplantae; phylum Streptophyta; class Pinopsida; order Pinales; family Pinaceae; genus Picea; species Picea sitchensis. The sequence continues at coordinate 23,739 of SNQJ01S0115556.1, forward strand.
TTATGATTTATATGTGTTCGTCCGGTTTTCTACACAGTATCTAAACTCTGCTCAAGTTGTAGGAACAATGTCACCAAGAAATACAACCACCAGATGCTCGCTGAGAGAACCAAAGCTGAAAGAACCAGAGACACACGAAGGTTTTTCTCCAGGGACTGCGAGGCAATTGGAGTACGCCCCTAGGGTGGAGCTTGTCATCAAAACATCAACAATGAAAGTTTTTATCTAGACTCCGACCTTTGGCGATACAGAGGAAAGCACCGGGTCCAAGGTAGCTCTCACACAGTGGGGGGAATCTCTTCAACAGGATTAGCAGAGAACAATACCTAGAGTATATCCCACACAACGACCCGAACGTAAGGGCGCTCGATGACCAGGGGTTCCCCAACATCCGACAGTCGTATTTACCCATGGTAGCGAGAAGAACCCCTATTTTCCCTTTCATAGAGGTCCTGAAGTGGCTCACCAACCACACAGATGGGCATAAATGTTTGATCAATGATGAGAATGGCAGGTGCGTCGAAGTTTTCCTTCCGATAAAGGTCTAGAAATACTACAAGCTCAGGGACCCAGAGGAGCGACTCAACATAAAATTTGTGGTGAAGTTCTATGAATTCCATGACACCAGTCAATTGATGGCTTCATGGTGGAGGGAAGAGAAGAAATTCACCAATAGGAGCAATGGATGGTACGAGACAATCAACCTGAGGGAGTCATACATCTATTTGATGGCTCTCATCTGTCGGCTATACGGAGAAAAGGATTGCTCCAAGTTTTCGGAAGCATGGATGCCTTTGGCATACACAGTTTCAATCGTCGAGAGCAGTTTCAACTGAGGACCAATAATCTCCAAACAATTAAGCATATGTGTGTAGTAGGCTCAGACGTCGAAGGAAGGAGAGGCACCAACTTTCTACATGGCCTCGTACCTGCTTGATGTCATGTGTGCTAGGAACTTCTTCGCCAACATGAATCTGTGCTGACATGTTGCAGAGCTCCCAGTCCACGTCTACTTCAGCGTGTTATGGGAAAACAAGGTACAAGAAATCTTAGTCCCTCATCTGCAATGAATTCATCGCCAACATTTATTTTATTATTTTTAATAAGGAATGCCTGAGACTATCAACGACAACCAAGAAAATGATAGCCAAGGTAGGCCATTGGTACTTGGACGAGCGCGCAACCTACATCAGGGTGTTCAGGGCCACTGAAGCACCACCTCTCCTACCAAATTATGTCCCAGACCGACTCATCATGGGATAAATTTGTTATCAGACCATCCTGTAGGGCTACAACACCACACTGGTCAAAGACAAGAAACACACTTTCATACCCTACGATTTCCATGTAGGGTTCTATCTAGTAAAGGATACTTCTCAAGCCAAACAAGAAGGGATGAGCTAACTCGAATTCAGGTTCCCAACAGGCCGATTCTGCAATCACGATCCAAAAGGCCTGGTCCTACAACATGCTTCACAGGTGTCATCCTTTTGGCCGTATGCTCACGATAAGTTTGAGGAAGAAGTCTTCAAAGAGAACGCCCAATATTGGGACGAGGTGGTGTAGAGAATGTCTAACCCAAACATGACCAGGTGGAAAAAATAGAACGGTCCACTCAAGAGGCCCACAAAGCCAGGGAAGAAATCAGAGCGACGGAGACAACATAGGCACGAAGAAGGGGGTTTTTCTTGACACCAGAAGCGCAGACAAGGGGATTTTTCCTGATGGCAGAGTCATAGAGAGTCATTGATCAGTTCCAGAAGGACCCAAATCTCATAGATATGATGATGTTTCCTGTCGATAACCCAATTGAAAGTCAAGGAGAGCTAAGCGGCTTAGAACCGATACAACTTGAAGGAATCACCAGGCCAGAAAATCCTAAAATCCCACCACCATAGATCATATCACCCGGAGGAATTTCAACTCAGCTTGAGATATCAAGGGCACCAGGAAGAACTAGTGCACCAAAACCCTTGCATGAATTAATAACTATCTATGATGATGAGGAGAGTTCGGAGGTCTCCCTGGTGACTCCGATGCAGATTATAGAGGAAAAGGAACCCAAGAAGGTATCTTCCCCAACTCCCAATGCTCCAATTCAAATCCTTCTACAGAGCGACCAAGAGGTCGACAGTGTGTAAGACACTGAGCTACTTGATACACTGGGAACCCCGATGGACAGCTCGAAGGATGAGCTAGGATCGGGCGAACAATAAGGCGAAATTCCACAATAGGAAATCGACACCCCGAAAACTGATCACCACGTAAGTACCAAACCTACACCTAATTCCTAAATTTTGACCAAACCTTTACCACCTGATGAGAAAAAACTAGAGGCTGAGCCATCGGGACATATAGAATAGGTTCAGGAACCCAGTCTTGAACAAATATACATTGTCTTGGGGAGAGAAACAAATCCATGAACCTATGGATGAGGTCGCTAACATACAAGCCATCGCCTACGACCAAAAGTGGAAAGCCATCATGAAGAGAACCACTAAAAGGAGGAGGCTTACTTTGTACAGTTCCATCCTCATCACCAGAAAGGAGAAATTGATCAGCACGAAACATGCTAAGACGTCTGAGCTTATCGATGCAAAGATGGCAGTCACAGATGCCCCCCTAGATAGAGTGAGGAAGGATGAAGAGGAGTTGGTCGTTGTGCTAAAGGAGTTGGAGAATCTGCGCCATTTGGAGAAATACTATCAAGACTCCACATAGGCCACCATATTCTTGAGAAGTGAATTCCAATATGCCTACAACAAATTCACGAATGAGCGACACCTTTTCACTACAGGGATAGTCGATTTCCAGGAAGACACCCTTCTGGTGTTGGTAACGTGAAAAGACATGGAAAAATGGTATGTGAAGGCCCACCAAGCGATTGAGAGAATTGATTACATCAAGGTGGTTCAAAAGGGTCAAGACGCTGAAGAGCACGAAATTCTGGTGCTAAGGGACAACAACAACGACCATATAAGGAAGTCGGCCAAATACTGGGTGAAAATGGCCCAATAACCTCATCATGAGATCCAAAACAATGGGCCGATTGTGAAAGGATATGGACGAAGATCAATCGGGCGATGAGAGACATTGGTCTCCCAGAATTTGACACACCCGATGACTTTATCGACTTGCATGACACAGTCAAACTACATGCAGAACAAGACTCATTGTGGACCACAGAGATAGAAAAGGTGGTGAACATGGTGCCAGGTCAAGTAGAACATTTCATGGAGCACTCAATCAAGGCTCAGACAATGTTACAATAGTTAAGTGTTAAAGTAGTCAAGTATCAGGCATGGGTAGTAGAGATAAAGGAGATCCTTTCGGCCCTGATGGACCAACACATATTCCTGTGTGCCAACACATGCGAGGAACTCTTCATCAAATGGTCAGAGTATGAGAAGAGTCATCCACTCAAGTGAAACCATTTGACGAATCTTAGAAGATTGAGAGTTGAAAGCTCCATGTGGCGGTGTTTTGTTTTACTTAGCTTGCACTTTTGATAGTTGTTTTTAGTTAATAATTTGTTATAAATAAGAGGATCGACCTGTTAGAAGAGGTGGATGGTTTTTTCAAAGAGAAGTCATGTTTAGGACCGGAGATAAAATTATGTTTCAATCAATAGCATGTGTGATTGGATCTAAGGAGGAATTACTTTTGACTTTGTATCATGAATAGAAGATGTAACGAGTAAGGGCTTCTCAATATGTTGATAAGATTTTTTACACATTGACTCATTCATTTTTGGTATTACCTTAATTGAGAAGTCATGTTTAGGACCGGAGATAAAATTATGTTTCAATCAATAGCGTGTGTGATTGGATCTAAGGAGGAATTACTTTTGACTTTGTATCATGAATAGAAGATGTAACGAGTAAGGGCTTCTCAATATGTTGATAAGATTTTTTACGCATTGACTCATTCACCCCCCCCCCTTAGTATCATGTTATGAGTTTTTGTCTATATTGACTTAGAGGGGGGGGTGAATGAGTGTGGGGATCTTTTCCCCAAAACTTCCCTCTTACACAAAAACTCCTTAGTTAACATTCAACATTTCCTCATTACTCATTGTTGTCATTTATAATCAGTTAGATGTGAATACATATCAACAAAATATCATCAACAAATCATCTCCACAAGGAACACAAATAACACAAGATGTATGTACAATTTTTCTTTTTATTATGGACTTCAATATGGGGGTTTTTCAACAACAACTGAATAGAGTACAGCTCTACAATAGAACCAGATCTATATGCAATACCCAACTTACATTCTCAGCACCAACTAAGATGAGGCAACAATCCTCAATAGATATCAATCTGTCAACATAAACAAGTGCATCAACCATGCACCAACCTGTGCCAAACAACTTGTAATCAACCTGTACCATAAACAAGTGCATCCAACCATGTACCAAGTATATACAAATCATGTGTCAAATAATCATCAAAAATGACTCATCAATATGTACCAACATCATCAACTATACAACTCATGTATGTGCCAACTCATCAACTGCTTGTCTCAACTATGACTAGTTTTGGATTAGTCAACAACCCCAACTTGAAATAATCATAACTTTGTACCTGTAATGAATAAAGATCTGAAACTGATACACAATGTTCTTTAGTGTGATTTATGCAATTCCTCCAGGTGGACTTCTTGGAACCTCTCAGAAAAGACGTTATAGCAAAAATGGCATACCTTGATGAATTATGGCTTATTCTAGAGAGCGACCTTGTAGAGCATGGAACGCACAAAATATTCATTGAATTGATATGAAATTGTTACAAAACATACTACAGACTATACTCTAACCAACACATTTTGTCTCACTAAATTTGGATATGTTATGAAGAAGTTATGACGTTTTTACCCGAAACACCTATTTTTGACTAGTTTCAGTACTAGCCACAAACCCTATTTTCCATGGAGTGTAACTCCCAAAATACAACGACCCAAAAGATGAATTTTTTACCACAGATACTTGGGTATGTGTTCTCAACGGAATAGCAATTTCACAGTCTGAATAATTATAGAAAAAAATCTATATCGAAAATGGTGAGATGATCTGTAAATAACATACCTTAGAAATCATCGTTAAAAGAATTTATCCTCCCTTCAATTTCGGCCCTCTTTTCTTCACTTTCCTTCTAAAATTTAACTTGGATATCCTTGGTTACCTCAGTCACGTATAGATATTCAATATGCTCAAGTTTTCCACACCAAAAATGCTCAAGAAGCTCTCACAAGAAGCTCTCCATCGATACTTCAGAAGATATTCTCACAAGAAGCTCTCCATTGATCCACAAAAAGGATGATCTACAAGAGACCATTGCTATCTTATTTGTACTTTCATACTCTAGGTCGCTTAACCCATTTCTAGGTCACTTAACCTATTTTCCTTATTTTAGGGTTAGCCACTTTCCATAAATAGGAATTTCTCCAATATTTTATCATTTAAATATTCCTTCTTGATTTTCTCATCTTACTTTATCATTTCTTGATTTTTTTTTCACCTCTCTTTATTATTTAAATAATCCACCTTGGCTTTGTCACCTTAATTTATCATTTAAATAATTATTTCTTCTTTTAGGTCACTTAACATATTTTCCTTATTTTTAGGGTTAACCACTTTCCAAAAATAGAAGGTTCTCCAATACTTTATCATTTAAATATTCCTTCTTGATTTTGCCACCTTACTTTATCATTTCTTGATTTTGCCACTTCTCTTTATTATTTAAATAATCCACCTTGACTTTGTCACATTACTTTATTATTTAAATAGTGATTACTTCTTTTAGGTCACTTTGACTTCTTTGACCTTGGGGGCTTCAAGCCTTCATGTGGGGTCCTTCATCTTCGTGAGCCATAACTCTCAAACCATGAGAGTTATATGACATTCCACATACCATAGAAATGACATGACAAGCACTATCCATCTAAGATAGTTTCATAACAATTTCCTTGATCTTCATCTCATTATTCCACATACAAACATGGGTCCCTCCAACCATTATTCTAGGATAACTCAATTCATAAAGCGTCTTCCAGGGGGATTTCACCATAAGGGGACACACAGGAGTTCATCATTATTGTCATATCAATCATGATAAGAAAATAATGAAACAGGGTCCTCCAACCATTCTTCTAGGATAACTCAATCCTTAAAGCGTCTTCTGAGGGGCTTTCACCATAAGGGGACCCTTTGGAGTTCATCCATTTTGTGCACATTATCAATCATGACAAGACAATAATGAGTCATCTATACATTTTCCAACAATGAATCATATACCAATGAAACCACAACGATCCATCTTCATCATGTATCAATGCCAACTCATTGATCCATCTTCATCATATCAATGACAACTCGGTGATCCATCTTCATCTGTCATTCTCATCAAAGGAAAATACATATTATATTACTCAATCATCAATCAATCCAATAATTTGACATCAATCAATCACTTGACATCAATCAATCAATGACATCAATCAATTCAAACCATTGCATCCAATGACAACATGATCAACAATCTCCCCTTGGCATTGATGGCGATACCACCAACGATGATGTCAACACCAATTACAATTATTGATGTCAACATGTAGATAAGGCATGCTCTACATCCACAGTCAATGTGACTATCTCTCCCCATCAATAAGCATCAATGACATCAGTGTGATTAACTCTCCCCTTTGACATCAATGACAAGGGCCATTCTCATCTTAGAGCAAAACCTTGGCGAACTCTCCTTGGGGTGCTCCCCACAATGCGAATGCCTTTGATATTCCTATGAATAATCTCTCCCCCTTTTGAACAAGGGATATCACTCTTTGAGAAGTATCATAGAATACATTGAGTAACATTACCTCCCCAAGGCTTCATTGTTCCCCTTGAAATTATGCTCCTCTAATCTTTCTTCAAATTATGGGTCTCTTTTCTTGGTATTCATTTGATAAATATCTCCTCCTAGAGTCATGGAAAGAAAAATGACTCCCCTATGGGTATGTCTCCTATCTTTTACACTGTGAGATGAACAGTGTGCTACCATATAGCGATCCTTGGACACGTTCATGCATCAAACTCATGTCATACCAAGCATCCTTGAAGCAAAGATATGTCAACAATGAAATAAAGAATCTGGGAAGAAGAATATCAATAGGGTATCCTGTACAAAATGTATCATAATTCACAACACCTATGTACATCAATGTCATGCAATGTGCCAAAATATATCATCCATGGAATGTATCAATCGTTATGCCTTTATCAACATGCCAACATGTGTATCTACCAATATGCCAACCATGTGCATCCACCAATATGCCAACCATGTGCATCTACCAACATGCCAAACAATGTATCATATCACTCATGATATGTCTCCATCATGAACCAAGTTACAATCGAATTATGTCAAACAAATGATAATTGTTGTGCTAATCAAGTAACACCAATGGTGTAGTATCATCAAGCATATTCCATCTATGGAGTGTACCAAAACTTGTGTACATTACCATGCACCAATACCAAAAATTGATGAATCCCGTATATGTATGTCAAATCCTCCATGAAACATGTGCCAATCAATGCATTAGTGGGTGCACTATTGTACTGAGAAAGTGCACCAATCATGCATCAACTATAGATCAACAGTATTCTTCACAACATGATCACCTCATCAACTCAATCAACTCATCAACCATATGTACCAATATGTAGCCCAATCCACATGAAAATGCATGCACCATGGTATCAACATATGCTTCAATAATACATCATAAGATGTATCAATGAAACTCAAATATGTACCGACCATGTACACCAGCGGATCACCATCAATCCATACTCATGGTTAGTGTGTCTTACTTTCAGTTTTATTTTTACATAGCCTAGTAGATGAACACTTAAACTGCATCAAATAGTGTAGGAACCACCACAACAAACAATGTGGGACCATGACAAGTGTTATACCATCACATCAAAACTCCAATCCATGTTCATAGCCTTTTTCTCAAGGCTACCACATATACGATCTGCTTCAACAGCTCCGTGTATACATGACCTGCTTTGGGGTCATCTTGGTGTATGTACGATTGTTCTTTGTCCTTGTGTGTGGGTAGATGACTTACTTGAACTTCCCTTGGGTCTTTCATTTCCATTACGGTTTAGCAAATGCTTCTTCACTTACACTTTTGTAGGTGTCTCTGCTCCTCATAACTTGTGCTTTGAGCATCCATCTTTTCAAAATATGTCTCCTTCCTTGCTTCATTTCCTTCTTCTAGCCATGCTATTTTGAGTTCTCATCATGGAATTTCTTCTTGTGTTCCAGCACTCATGGGTTTTGACCAAATCTACAAGCCATGGCATCTCATGGTATTACGATTGAAGACAACAATGTGTCCTAGCAGTCACATCAGCACCTCGTGAATTTATAAAATCTTCCATTATATCTCCTTTCATGAATTTACATTCATGAGCTTTGTGACCATATCCATTAAATGAATAACAATGCACATGAAAAATGCTTTCATACCTTTTCTTTGGTGTCAAGAATATTAGCTTCTTGATGTCTTCCTTGCTTTTGTTCTTTTGGGAATTTTTCTTTTCCTTGTGTATATGGTTTGCTTTGCAACATTGTCTTCCTTATTTTATGGATTTACCTCATGATTCTTTGAGGTGCTTGCTTCAACATGTGTATCTTCTCCTTTGTATCAGAATTTGATTTATCATATGGTGATCTTTGACTTTCTAAGATCTCATCCAATATTAGTGAGCTATTCAAGGAATTTGTTTGAATTTTCTACCTTCTTTCTAAGGTCAAGTTTAGGCTTCTAGCTTACAAGCATTTCTTCCTTTTCATTTATTTGATTCTTCCAAGATTTCCTCTATTCTTTTTGAAGCATTTCGAATTTTGGGTCTTGAGATGGACAATAGTTTCAAAACTTTTTTCTAATCTCATCATCTACCTTCACATTTTTCTTTTTCATTCTTTAGTCTTGTGATTTCTTTGCTTCCTTTCTTCCGGTTAAGGAGTCTTATTGCTCTCTTTGAGCATTTCCTTTAACATCAAGATGTACCTTTGACTCCTCTAAAGAAACTTTTTAGTGTTATCAGAAGAAGGCGGTTATAGTTTGTATAAAATGATCACTTCTATATCTATATAAACCCTCTTCAATTTTCTTTTGAAGTTCTAATATATTGTCTTCTATTCTTTCCATGGGATAGCTATGTCAAAAAATTTACACAAACTGTTTCTAGATCATCTTCTTCACTTTAAGAAGAATTCAACATCATCACATTTTGAATCAATGGAATCAAGAGTTAACGGAATTCTTTACCTTCATTTGAGTATCTTCAATATCTTCCTTCTTTCCAACATCATCACATGATTAGTTTCCTTTAAAATCATCATATGCAATCAAGAGTTGAGATTCTTTACCTTTGACCGTCTTAACTTGAATTGGTCTTCAACATCTTCTTTCTTTTTTTTTATTAGTAATGTCTCTAACTTTAGCCATAGTCCTTGGTGGAAGTGAATTTTCCCATGCTCTTTTTGATAGGGTTTGAGAGTCCATTAAGAATGGTCTTGAGCCAATGCATCATTCTTCTTTCCTTCCTTTGAGCTGCAAACTTTGACTTGTTCTTCAATGGAACTGATCGACCAATGGCTTCCTTCCAAATCATTTCTCCCATTGTCTTCAAATACCTCATCTCCATTACCAAGTAGAATAGTTTTCCTCATCAGAGTTGGTATTTCATCATCCATTTTGTGTGTCTATGGATCTCCTTAAAGTTTGTTAAGGCTTGTAGTGAAGACCATCTCTGATACCAATTGTTTGGACACTTGCCACACACACTTAGAGTGAGATGAGTATGAGGATCTTTTCCAAAATTTCCCTCTCTTACACAAAAGAAACTCCTTAGTTGGCATTCAGCATTCTCATTACTCATTGCTATGATTTATAATCAGTTAGATGTGAGTCTGTTAGAACATGTCAGCAACATATTATCAACAAATCATCCCACAAAGACATACATAACACAAGATGTATGTACAATTTTTCTTTATTATGGACTTCAATTGAGGTCTTTTTTTGTAACAATGAATGAGGTAAAACTCACCACAGGCACTAACTCTATATAGAAGGGGCTGAAACTACATTCTAAACACCAACTAAGATGACGCAACAATCCTCAATAGATATCAATCATCAGCATAAACAAGTGCATGAACATGCACCAACATGTATCAAACAATTTGTAATCAACTTGTGCCATAAACAAGTGCATCCAACCATGTACCAAGTATATACCAATCATGTCAAATAATTATAAAAATGAAGCTCATCAATATGTACCAATATCAACTATACAACTCATGTATGTACCAGCTCATCAGCCTTGTCTCAGCTCGACTAGTTTTGGATTAGTCAAAAAAACCTAACTTGAAATAATCTTAACTTTGTATTTGTAATGAATAAAGATCTAGGCGTTTAATGTTATTCGATGTTTTTTATCTGGCAATTACTATGAACAACACTTGGAACCTCGGAAAAGTTATGAAAAATGGCATACCTTGTTGAATGCAGGCTTATTCTAGAGAAATGACCTTGTAGAGCACATGGCCCTTCAAAATATTCATTGAATTGATATGAAAATATTGCATAACATGCACTACGACTTGTTACTAACCAGCATTTTGTCTCACTAAATTTGGATATGTTATGAATAGGTTATGACGTTTCTACCAGTACATTTTTTGACTAGTTTCGGGGACCAACCACAAACATTTTTTTCCACGGAGTGTAGCTCCCAAATACAACGACACACAAGATGGAATCTTTTACCACAAATACTTGGGTATGTTTTCTCGATGGAATAGAAATTCCACAGTCTGAATAATTATAGAAAAAAATTTATATCGAAAATGGTGAGATGACACGTAAATAACATGCAACCAAGCATCATCAAGGTATCTCCCTTCAATTCAGTCCTCTTTCTTCACCTTCCTTTAGAAATTTGGCTTGGATATCCTTGGTTACCTCGGTCACCTATAGATATTCAATATGCTCGAATGTGATTAAAATGCTCAAAGAATCTCAAAAATCTCTCCATCAATGCTCCAAAAGATATTCTCACAAAGAAGCTCTCATTGATCCACAAAAAAGATTCATACAAAGAGACCATAGCTATCTTATTTTATACTTTCATCCTCTAGGTCACTTAATCAATTTTTTAGAGATCACTTAACCCATTTCTAAGGTCACTTAACCTATTTTCTTATTGGGGTTAACCACTTTCCATAAATGAAATTTCTCAATATTTTATCATTTAAATATTTCCTGTGATTTTTCTGTCTTACTTTATCATTTCTTGATTTGTTTCACTTCTCTTTATTATTTAAATAATCCACCTTGACTATGTCACCTTACTTTATCATTTTAAATTATGGTTCTTCTTTTAGGTCACCAACCCATTTCTGGGTCTCTTAACCTATTTTTCCTTATTTTAGGGTTAACACTTTCCAAAATAGAAGGTTCTCAATACTTTATCATTTAAATATTCCTTCTTGATTTTGTCACCTTACTTTATCATTTCTTGATTTTGTCACTTACGATTTTACGTATTTAAATAATCCACCCTTGACTTTGTGCTACTTTTATCCATTTGAAATAATATGATTTCTTCTTTTAGGTCACTTTGGCTTCTTTGATCTTGGGGGCCTGAAGCCTTCATGTGGGGGTCCTTCATCTTCATAAGGCCATAACTCTAAAACCATGAGAGGTTATGTGACATTCCATACTGCTGAAAATGAAAAGCACTATCATCTAGGATAGTTTTCACCAACAATCTCCTTGATCTTCATCTCATTATTCCACTGAAATTGGGTCTCCAACCATTCTTCTAGGATAACAATCCGCAAAGCGTCTTCCCAAGAGGGATTTCACCATAAAGGGACCACTTTCTAGTTCATCCATTTGTTACCTTATCAATCATGATAAAGAAATAATGAGAGCAAGGGTCCTCAGCATTCTTCTAAGGATAACTCAAATCCGCCAGCGTCTTTCTGTGAGGGATTTCACCATGGGGACCACTTTGGGAGTTCATCAATTTGTGCACCCTATCAATCCTTGAAATAGACAATAATGAATCATCTATACATTTATCCAACAATGCATCATATACCAAATGAAACCACAGCGATCCATCTTCATCATGTATCAATGAAAACTCATTGATCCATCTTGATCAATTCTCATCAAGGGAAAATACATATTATATTACATCAATCATCAATCAATGCAATCCTTTGACATCAATCAATCTTGAAATCAATCAATTAAACCATTGTAATCAATGAAAACATGATCCAAAAAAGATTATGGGGAGAACTCAAGGATGTCATGATCGGTTATGGGAGAACTCAAGGATGTCATGATCGGGATGGCGAAAGACCCAAAATTTGTTCAAGTGATTGTCATCATTGTAGTAGATATCCCAGAAGCCTATGGATTGCTACTTAGTCGAGATTGGTTCAAGAAGTTAAACATATACTTTATTACAGACTAGGCTCACCTTTGGTTGTCATTAAAGGGACACACGAATATGATTAGGATTGATAGGGAAAGATATCTAAAACATATTGTCACCAACCTAGACACCCTCAATGAACCTTCTTTGACAGATTTCCCCGTGCTAGGAAATTATTCATGCGACTCCGATTTTGGGAATTTCTCCTCCCTCTCATCTGATGTTCCTCTTACTCTAAACTCCAAAATGATTTTTCAAGAAAATTTGCCGACGACGGCGGAGGAAACCCTCTTCTGTCATGAACTTGTGTTAACAATCACGGAACATATGAGAGGAAAGGAGGAAAGTGGTAGGCAAAATTAAGTTGATGGTTTTCGCTCACAAATTTGGACCTTATACTTTGATGGATCTAAGTCGCAAGAAGGGTCAGGAGCGGGGTGTATCCTCATTGATCCAAAAGATAAACGAAATTTCATGTCCTATAGACTAGAATTTTAATGCACAAACAACACCGTCGAGTATGAAGCTCTAGTGCAAGGGCTAAAGAAAGACATAGAATTAAACTTTAAAGAACTAAAGGTTTTCATAAATCATCGTTAGACAAGTAAGGAACACTATGCACTGCAACTCTCCCCACTTGAGGAATTATTAACAAGACGTGCATGGACTAATAGAACATTTTGAATCTTTCAGCATTACAACAATCCCCAGAATGAAGAATACACTGGCTGATTCCCTGCCCACTTCTGCCTCAAGGCTATCCCCTTTAAGATACTATGAAGCCTCCTGGTTCACTATGGAGCTACTCTACAAACTGTCAGTTCCCAACAATATTTCTAATTGGAAGGTCTTCGAAGGAGATGAACAAATCATAAACTTTTTAACCAATCAGGATAATTTTAAAGACCTGGATATTGACGATGAAATATTTTAGGCATAATTAGTAGAAACCAACAACACCTAAAACAAATCAATCGAATGACAAACCAAGGTCTCACACAATACCGAAAGGAGTAGCCAATTTAGAAAACCTTTTTGACTTAAGGGAAATGTTTAAAGGATCAACGAACACAAAGACAGAGAGTTCCTCTCTCATGTACGAAGCCATTATCCTAGGAACCCCAAAGAACCCTAAGAATATAAATATCGACAAGACACTTTCTAAAGAAGAAAGGAAGGCCTATCTCAAAATTTTCAGAGAATATCAATATGTTTTTGCATGGTCCTGCCGAGATCTGGAAACTTACGATACTCATATCATTCAACACACAATCCCGTTAAAACCTGGAGTAAAACCATTCCAACAAAAGATCCAGAAATACCACCCATCCTTGGAGCCTCTCATGTGTCAGGAGTTGAAGAAATTACTATATGCTAAAATTATCTTCCAAGTTAGACATTCTACATGGGTAGCAAATCTGGTTCCTATCAGGAAAAAGTTTGGGGAAATCCGCCTGTGTGTAGATTTCACAAACCTCAACATAGCATCAGAAAAGGACAACTACCCAGTCTCACCGATGGAGAAACTCTTGCAGGCCATGTCTGGTTTTGAGATTTTCTCCTTGCTGGATGGTTTTTCAGGTTATAACCAAGTCCTAGTTTTAGAGGAACCTTTGCTTATAAACGCACGCCCTTTGGATTAATCAATGCAAGGAAAACCTTCCAAATGACCATGGACGTAGCGTTCCGGGGACTAATAAAAAAATGTGTAGTAGTCTATTTGGACGACATAACTGTGTATTCAAAGAACATAGAAGATCACATCCAACACTTAACCCAGATTTTTGAGAGGTGTAGGAAATACGGTATATCGTTAAACCCTAAGAAAACTATCTTTGGTGTCGAGGAAGGTAAACTAATAAGTCATATTATATCTCAAGTAGGAATTCACATATACCTAGAATGAATTAGGGCTATAGCTCATATTCTATTACCCCACAACAAAAAGGCTATGCAATCCTTCTTTGGGAAAATCAATTTTGTGAGAAAGTTCACCCCCGATTTCGTTGAAACTATCAAACCCTCACAAAAGTTTATCCACAAAGATGTTGAATTTAAGTGGGATGATGAACGAAAAAGTTTTGTCAACAATATTAAGACTACAATATCTCAAGCTCAAGTGTTGCGAAGTCCCGACTTTAGCAAATATTTCTTCCTCTATACTTTTGCCTTCGACCAATCGTTAGATTCAATATTGAATCAGAAGGATGATGACAACAATGAGGCCCCGATCTCATTATGAGAAATAATCTCCAAGGGGGCGAACTAAATTACCCTGCTATAGACAAGCAGGCTTATGCAATATACAAGGCAGTGAAACACTTCAGATCTTACATCCTAATACCAAAGTCATTGTACCTCATCTTGCAGTTCGATCCCTATTCACTCAACAGGAGATGGGGGAAATAAGAGGGAACTAGATGACAGTGGTCCAAGAATTTGATCTCGATATAAAACCTGCTAAACTGGTTAAGGGACAAGGATTATGTAAATTGGCACCTGAACCCCAGGACCAAGTAAATGAAGACCCCAGATGGGAGAATATGTTAGGGTCCTAACCCACACATAGGTAGATCAATATATTCGGATGTAATAAAGGTCAATATTAATAGGGCCTTTCAATAAA
>SNQJ01S0115557.1:3471-25968 GCA_010110895.2 Picea sitchensis
AATTTATTTTTGTGTGCTGGAATTTTATTTTCGTTTTTGGCAAATTTGAATTTGGAAATTTTTTTCCATTTATGGCAATTTCGAATTTCGAATTTAATAATTTGTTTAATTATTGTGACTGCTGGGTAGAGATCTATTTGGACTCAACTAACTATTTTACTATGACACTTGTATCACAACAGAATATTTATATTAACTGCAGGAGGACAAATGGAACAACCATGTTAAAAATCAACTAACCATGACTCCATGAGTAGGGAACAAGTTGGAACTGCCTCTGGGTTGGTGATTACAAGTGGACAATCATGGATTTGGCCACTAGCATCCCCTGAAAATCATGGATTAAGAAAGCTGCGAAAAATCCCCAAAGGAGGGAAAAAGACCTGGGCAAAATTGATAAATAGCATATGCGAGGAGGCAGGACGCTACCAAGTATGCTGGGGGAAAAAAAAATTGAGCTCTCTTGCTATTATGAGCACTATTGAGTAAGTATGAGGTAAGAGGAGCCTTCTTAAACATATTTGTCTTGCTGTTATGAGCACTATTGAGTAAGTGTGAGGCAAGAGGATAGTTGTTGGAATTGAAGGACATTGCTGAGGAGGAGTTTCCAAGTTTTCCCTCAGGGATTCATGGTCAGGCTAGAGGGTGAATTGGGCAAGTGATTTTGGCTGCCCTGTTCTACGGTTGGGAGGAACGTGGTTGTTCCTTTTGTCTTCCCACGGAGTGGATTCAGGTATGTTGATCTACCCCTCTCTATTTTGAATGACTATGTTTGATTGATGTCATGTATCTGTTGAGTGATTATATCTAATTGCGTTAATGTAAACCTTTCCCTCTCTATTCTCGAATGATTTGTGTAATTGATACTATGCATCAGTTTGTTCTAAATTTAAAATAACTCTTTCAATGGATGACATCTATCATGGTATTAAAATTTCAATCACAGTCTAAATTCTGGAGTGGCCTCTCCTGAAATCTGGAAGTACTAGGCAAGTTTATTTTATATGAGTCGAGTTTAAGAAAGTCGATCCTTCCATAGGTTAGGTTTAATTCTGAAGTCGTAATGCTAGGATACTTTGTGTGATTGAAGGAGACCAATATGTGTAGATATAGATTCATTGTTGTGACTGAAGTATTAAACAGATCTAAACTTGAGAATATTGGAATTGAGTAATTTTGTGTCGAAAGGAAACAGGTAGATGCATCGCTAGAATTAAAATTTCGAACAATCTTGCCCCTTAAAGAGACTTCATGTTTCCTACTTTTAAGAATTCAAGAGAATATGAAGTAGAATGAACCAATGGATCATAGGGAAACTCATGTATTTATCTACATATGTGTCCTTCCTTGCTTTGTATGAGTTTTCTTTTCGCATGCACTAACCCCATGCAAACAAGATACTAGATATGTATAGAATGACAAAATTCGGAAGGTTAAAGAAATCTGGAAACCCCTTTTTCTTTTATCAGATACTGAACAATCATGAGAGTTGACGCCTCAAAAGATTTTATGCTTTTCTTGTTTTGTTTAAGAACGGTCTACCCTTTTCACAGTTAAAGTCTATGACGAAATTAGAATTTGCGAAACCCCGAAGTGTTGGTCCCACATCCTTTCACCTTTTGGAATTCGGGAGTTGTTGTGTATTGTTGTTTGGTTTTTGAAAAACTTGAAACCCCGAATCCTGAAATCCCAAAGTGCGGGTCCCACTTCCCTATCTTTTTCGCAATTCAGAAGTTGTTGTATGTTGGATGTTGACTTTTGAAACCACGAAACCCCGAATCCTGAAATTCCGAAGTGTTGGTCCCACATCCTTTCACCTTTCAGAATTCGGGAGTTGTTGTGTATTGTTGTTTGGTTTTTGAAAACCCGAAACCCCAAATCCCGAAATCCCGAAGTGTTGGTCCCACATCCTTTCACCTTTCGAAATTCAGGAGTTGTTTTGTATTGATGTTTGGTTTTTGAAAACCTAAAATCCCGAATCCCGAAATCTCGAAGTGTTGGTCCCACATCCTTTCACCTTTCGGAATTCGGGAGTTGTGGTGTGTTGTTGTTTGGCATTTGAGACCCCAAAATCCTGAAATGTTAGTCCACATTCCTTTTCGTAATTTCGGGAATTGGTTGTGTTCGATCACATTTCGGAATTTCGCATATGTTGTTGTTTGGGCACTTGAACTCATGAAGTTTCGAACCCCGAAACCCCGAAATGAGGGTCTCACCTTTCCTTTTTCGCATTTTAGAAGTTTGCATATGTTGTTGTTTGGGCACTTGAACTCACAAAGTTTCAGACCCTGAAACCCCGAAGCACTAGTCCAACCTTCCCTTTGTTTCACATTTTGGAGGTTTGTATCTGTTGATGTTCGGCTTCTGTACTCGCGAAATCCCAAACTCCGAAATCCTGAAGTGATGGTCACTTTTCATGATTTCGGGAGTTGTTGTGTGTTTATGTTAGCTGTTGTATTCGCGAAATCTTGAACTCCGAAATCCTGAAATGTTGGTCAGCTTTCGTGATTTCGGGAATTGTTGTGCGTTGATGTTGGCTGTTGTACTCGCGAAATCCCGAACTCCGAAATCTCGACATGCTGGTCACTTTTCGCGATTTCGGGAGTTGTTGTGTGTTTATGTTAGTTGTTGTATTCGTGAAATCCCAAACTCCGAAATCCCGAAATTCTAGTCACCTTTCGTGATTTCGGGAATTGTTGTGCATTGATGTTGGTTGTTGTACTCACGAAATCTCGAACTCCGAAATCCCGACATGCTGGTCACTTTTCGCGATTTCGGGAGTTGTTGTGTGTTGATTGGAAAATCTTCCTCCTGATCAGAGGTATGGAAGTAACAGGCATGTTTACAAGTCACTCGTATAGTTAAATCTGTGCTGGTGTTATAGGCATCATCAAATAAGAAAATATTGGTAATTTTTACAAGACTTTAAATAACATTGAAGGGAGGAGTATACACTTATTGTATCATCGGGTAGGAAGTTTTAAGTGGCATAGTAAAGACAATCAACGACAGTAAGGTCTCTAACAAACATTCAGACTCAAGCTTTATAACAGAAGACTTAATTACTTGAATCTCGAAAACTATGCAAGGATAATTGTACAAACACATTTTTTTTTTGACAGTTTTGAGGTACATTACAATATGCTTTCTGAGATATGTCACTTAGTCAACCAGTCAGTAACAATAAGAAGTAATCAAATAAAACTATATCATGATTTCTATCAGAGTAGTACACATCTTTTACCAAGTAAAACTTGTTCAACCATGTACACATCTGAAACCCTAATCATGAATAAGACTTTTGAACTCCTTTTCACTCTAGCTATGAAATTACCAAATTTTTCCTTACTATCATAGCTAAACACATACCTTTGTCACTCTCATGAGTGATCATACCTGAAATAAATAGTTTATCTCTTTCTTTATCCTCTTCTTTGATACTTCCTTCATAAGTTTACATAGACACTGAAGTAAAACGAGGTTAATTAACATTATCGCAAAAATATGACTTGTAATGAGAAAGTATTAAAGCAAACAAGATACTAAAAAACAACATGAATACTTATGTTTTGTTTTTGTGTGGGGAGGCTCCACGGAATCCACCATTTGCTATATTTCTTCAGATCAACTATCTTCAACTTAAAGTACATAATCCTCAATTTCTACTAAATCTTTCTTTGAGGGAGGATATTCCTCTTCCTCTGCCACATGTTCTTGATACTTTATTTTCCCTTTTCCTTCTACTTGGTCTTTTTCTCTTCTTCCTCTGGCTGTGGTACACTCACTGTGGCATGTTCTTGTCTAGAATCATCTGCAACCTATGCTTCCAAGATATGAAGTGTCCAGATCCTTCAATCCTGTCTTCTACCCTCATACAGGTAACCATTCTTTCTTGTAATAGAAACCCTAGCCCTCCAGGCTATAGAAATAATAAAAAATCAAATTTCTTGGATCTAAAAACCGAACTCACCAAAAGATGCGCTGGACTGAAGCGAGTATACTGGTATAGTCAGTTTCTGAAAATTTCAATTTCTGACCCTTGAAACTGGACCAACAAATTTATGGACCGGTGCTTCTAGTTTTCTAGTACTTCTAGTTTTCTGGTACTTCTGGTACTTCTGGTTTTCTAGTACTGGTGAAAACTAGGGTTTCACCTTCTAGGAGTTCTATCTACTGAAAAAGTGCACTGAAGGTGTCAATGAGTTCCTTAGGCTAGGGCGCACTTTTCTAAATGATCTTTGGGCTAAAATTCCTTTTAGATAAAAAAAAGCCATAATTTTCTTGTACGACAACAGTGACATTTTTCTTTTTCTGTGAAAGATGCTCTCTTCAAATTAACTTTGATACCATGTTAAAGGTTCTTTCTTAATCTATTATTATTAATCTTCATTATAACAACAACATAATAAGGATCTTACTAAAAGAAACACAACCATAGAGTACACATGCATTTATCATGGGAAACATTAGAGGCTTTCACTATGGTTGGGAAAATAAAATAGGTCTCGTGACCTTAAAGGAAGATTTTAGTACTAAAGATGTTCTTTTGAAATATGTCAAGGTAAGGGAGCTTCACATAGTTATTATTTTATGTAAGAATAAATTTCATAGGCTTTTATAAAACAAACGCTTACAAAATGAGTGCACTCCTTTAAAATGCACATGTGTTCATGTGAATTAAAAAAAATAGAAGGGTTAATATATTCTCCTCAACAAGTTAGCAACTTTGGTTTTATCTTTGGAGTGATGAACCTCGTTGTTCAAACAACATGAACAAAAACACACTCATTTTTCTAGCTCCCTATTATTATCTTCATTTTTACAAGGTTTTCAAATATAGTCCACTTATTCGTCATCCATGAAAGTGTACATGTACACACTTATAGAGATTTATCTATAGATTCAAAATATATATTCTTTTAAAGGAAAAAATATTCTTTGATTTTTTAATTCAATTTTATTTTCTATATTTCATAATTCTAAAATATATAGGCTTTTTGTTTGTCTTAACTAGTTGACCTCATATGTTAAGACCCTATAATTGCATGGCTTTAGTGACTTTATTAATTTTAAAAATAAATAAAATAACTATTAAAAATATGTAAAAATAGTCACTCACAAAACCTAAATGTTATCTACAACCAAGAAAAAATGTTTTAAGAAATTCTAGCATTTATGTAATAAACTCACATCTTAACACAAACATATGCATTATATTTTTCAATATTAGAGAAGTAACATTAAAATAATATGATTTTTTCTAATACAACTATGAAAATTTGTTTTCAGAAATTATAATATTTATGTATAAACTCACATCTTAACACAAACATATGTATTATATTTTTCAATATTAAAGGAAAAATAGCATTAAAATAACATGATTTTTTCTAATACAACTATGAAAATTTGTTTTAATAAATTCTAACATTTATGTAATAAACTCACATCTTAAGTGAAACATATGCATTATATTTTTCAATATTAAAAGAAAAGTGATATTAAAATAACATGATTTTTTCTAAATTATACAAATTTTTCATAAATGAAAAGTATATATTCAAAAACCTAATTCAATTTCTTACTTTTTCATTTTTTTATATCATATTTAAATAAACTATACATCTACTTAGAATAATTCTTTATAATCAACTAATTATTATTTTTTCAATCTTATAAAGAGAAATATTAACTTTCATGTATATTTCAATAACCCACAAACAATGTATTAATGAAGATGTAGATAGGTTTTGTGACAAATTGTGGAAATGGATTCCAATAAATAGCCAAAAAAAACCTTGACTCCTTTAGTTAAGGACATAGAAAGAAATGTAGACCTTTAGCAAAGTCTTCAGATTAGAAAATTCACAATAGTGCCCTTTCATGAAAAGTTCACTCTTGAATAGCTTATAGACATTAGGAAAAATGTCATCTCCATTTTTTATTTTGCTGTGGGATGCATGTGTTTTGAAGATTCCAATAGTCATACATTCAAACATCCGTGGGTTTTGTCACAAATGGTGGAAAAGAATTCCAACAAATTCGGTGACCTTTGCCCCAAATTACAAAAAAATAAATCCAAAATGACAATGAAGGAATGCAAAAATCTTGAAATTTAATTTTATCATTATAGATAGTCAAGGAAATAAAGACATTAAAGGAATGCAAAGTCTTTGAAATTTAATCTGTCCATAAATTTCGGAAAAATCCAATAAATAGTATACTTGTTGGGTTTTGTGACAAATTGTGGAAAAAGATTCCCATAAATTTCGTAGGGTTTTGTATCAAATTGTGGAAAAAAAAATCCAATAAATAGTAGATGGGTTTTGTGACAAATTGTGGAAAAAAATTCCATAATTAAGATAAAGTTGCCACAAATTGAGGAAAGAAATTTCAATAAATATTATAAAAAAAAGACATTGAAGAAATGCAAAGACTTGAAATTTGATAATTTGATTTGTCCAGAATAAGCTCGCCACGTCTAATCAATATAAATCAATAGAGCGCGTCTTCCCCTCATCCGATTTCTCCTTACGTTGCGAAACAATGGAATGAGAGTCGATCTGGTGTTACCTGCAAACGCCTGCTTATTTCTGACGCCAGCTGTTACCTGCAAACGCCAGCTTATTTCTGTGTGTATTTCTTAGTTTGATGGAATGCATGCATGCGTCGCCGAAAAATGGATTGAGAGTCGATCTGGTGCATATAGATTCACTTCTCTCTGAAAATATTACATTCACTGAGCGCGTGAAACGAGCAGTCCAACACAGTCAAGAGAGACTTGAAAAGCTACAGATCATGTCTGCAGTTAATACTCATCAAAAGAAAGATATCGAGACTCCTGTAAGCTCAGGAAATGCAGAATATCTCATGGAGATGGCAATTGGTACGCCGACAACTATGGACACCGGCAGTGACTTAGTGTGGACCAAGTGCAATCCTTGTACTGATTGCTCAACTAGTTCAATCTATGATCCTTCATCGTCCTCAACTTACAGTAAGGTCATAATACAGATATTCCATTCACCATATTGCACGTAGTGGGTGGTATTGAAGTGTGAAACTGGAATTAGAGGAAAGAAGCAATACACTGATTTTATGGTTTTTTAATAGCAGTCTTGTTGGCTAACATAGAAAGTTGTACCTTTCTTGTTGGCTAACATAGAAAAGGGATTTTATGGTTTTTTAATAGCAGTCTTGTTGGCTAACATAGAAAGTTGTATCTTTTTTTATCGATTTATGGATGCGGAAAAGGGCCCATGAGGTCACTATGGATCAAATATAAAGGAGAGGAATCCTTCTAAGTCTTTCCTTTATTGAATTTCTCTTGAGAGTGTTTTCCAAGAACACATCCCTCACAAATTTCTTTGGAGAAGTGGATGTCAGGTAGACCATCAACCATTCCCTGCTTGATAAGTTGTTACATATATCTGAAATTTAAATTCCCAAACCTTTTGTACCATATCCTGCTACTTTCATCATCATGGATAAGCAGTAATGCATAATATCGTTCAATAAATTCAGAAAATGTGTAGAGTCTAGATTGATGATTTGCCCCATCGATAGAAACCTTGGAATTGGTTTTCATGTCATATATACCCACTGCATCAGGTGTGAATATGACTCTCTTTCCGGTGCTCGATTTTTCCATCTAATGCATGGAGAGAAGGTTGAAGAAAATTTTGGGAACGTGTAACACATTCTCGAAGATTTTGTTTGTGAGTTCAATTCTTCCTTTGTCGGTGACCTCGACTGGAGAGTTGTCCCCCATCAGAATCGGAGGACCTTTGCATGCGTACAATGAAGAGTAGACTTCTTTTGTGGCTTCCATGTGGTGTGATGCACCTAAATCTACAATCCAAGCATCGAGAGAGGAGTTGATGGCAATCAAAGCATGGCTAGAATTTCCTTTCTAGGGATTATGATCTTTTGGGTTATTCTTCTTGGCACCCTTGGGGATGTGATCTCCAAGGTTTTTTTTTTTAATATTTGGGCCATTTGATCTATCTATTTCTTCATACATGCGGATTATGGATGGAATCCTTTATGGAAATAAGTGAATTTCTCCCCTTTTCTTCCCTTTGCATTGTTGGATCCGAAGGCGTCGTTGAAGGGTTTTGAGTACCCTTCCTTCTTTCGATTTGCATGTGATTTCCTTTTGTCTTTTTATTTAGATTTATTATTTTTATAACCTCTACCATAATGCAAAGTAAGTGCATGTTCTTTTGGGCCTTTAATTTTTCCCATGTTGATAAGCTTGTAATGCTCTTGTGTCAGAGATTGAATAAAGACCTCAAGAGAGGGAATCTTCTAGGTGGCTCCAGAGACGATCCTAACTGAATGAAATGTTGATACAAACACTTAGTATTCTGGACCAAGTTTGGAGAGAATGGTGAGAACCATGTGTTTCTCCTCCTTATATTTATCAACCCCGCAAGCCTTAAGTTGCGACAACAAATCCTTATATTTGGTAAAGAAGTCTTGGATATTGTAGAAGGTTTTTGGATCTAAAGTGAGAAATTCCTCCTCAAGAAAGTCTCCCCTCATCTCGTATTTTTTTCCAAAAATCCCTTCCATGGTGGTCCAGGCTTCATTGGGGGTTTTACAAGAGAATGTGTGAAAGAAGAGTTTAGGGGAAATGAGACTACAAATAGTTCCAAACGCTTCGTCCATTTGATTCAGTTACTTAGATTTTTCTATGGATGATGTGGGTTTGGTTTCTATGTCCATGGTTAATTGGTATAATCCTCTGCCTCAAAGATGAACTATCATCTTCTCTTTCCATGAAAATAAATTGTACAGTGTAAGAATGATTTTTTTTTTAAATTCCATTTTTTCACCGTCTTCAATCTTCGATACCTACAAAAAGAATATGGTGTGTCTTTTTCCTGGCAATTTGTCGGCTCTAATACCATGTAAATGTGTTGAACCTACACAAAATATATCTAGCTAACAAATGACATACATAGTTTGCAGAGAAAATATGAGAAAAGAGAGGTAGGAGAGAAGGAATATATGAATTCTCATTAGACGAATGAATGAATGATAATTTACACATAATATACTATGTATAACTCAACTAATTCACACCAAAGGAGAATCTAATCCACCATAGTGGTGGTATAGAGTGATCTGGACACACACCAACAATTACAGGAGTAAACTTCCACCTAGTTTCGTCTCTCAGATAGTTAACAGAGTTAACTTCCACCTAGTATGAGTTAAATAGTCTTTTAGTCTTCATTTAACTAATTGAAACAAAGTGAAGTGAGGAGGAGATCAGGGATGATCCCAAGGACAATATGCATTAATTGGTGATGATCCCAATGTGGCATCTAGACTCCACTCAACTGATCAAACTGAAGTGTGAACTAAATAGAATCTTCTCCTAGAGGAATATTCTCCCTAGAATATAAGAGACTGAATAATGACTAGTAAACATAGGGAAAACCTTAGGAAAAATAATTCCTAGGTGTGTGTGAAGTATCTCCAACACCCCCCTGAACATCACTATGGTGAAAATAAAGAATGGGTCCCGACAACGAGGACGTGTTAGGTACCCAAGTACAAAAGATACACTGAAATAATTAAGGAAAGAGGGAAAACCTCATGGGAAACTACCCTCCCCCGTCCCCCCTCAAAGTAAAATGTATGTAAAAATAATAACTAACAGTTTCTAGGAAATTGTGTCCTTTACTCCAAGAATATTGCATAGAGAATGGTACTTATGCTCAATGAATTTCTTGGTGAAGATGTCTGCAATTTGTTCTGTTGAAGAACAAAACTGCAGGTTGAATATCCCCTCATGTACTGAGTCTCGAATGCAGTGAATGTGGATATCGATGTGCTTCCTCCACTGCCTTTGAACTAGATCTCTACAGAACTTCAGAGTGCTCTGGTTGTCACATCATATGATGATCGACCACTTAAATTTAATGCCCAACTCAGTGAGAAAATGTTGTAGCCACATAGCCTGAATGGTTATGTTAACTACACCTCTGTTCTCTTCATTGGCCGAAGATATAACAATAGCAACATGCTTCTTTCTCGACCAACAGATAGGACCATAACCAAGACTAAGTGAGTAACCATATGTGGACTTGCAATCAATTGTATCACTGGCCCAGATAGAATTAGTGAACCCGAATACGTCCAATGTAAAATGTATTGAGTAGTGAATCCCAAAGGTGATGGTGCCCTATACGTATCGAAGGATATACTTTGCATCCTTCCAATGTAGCTCCTTTGGTTCCTACATGAACTTGGAGACTGCTCCAACTGCATAGGAGAGGTTTGGTCTAGAGTGTGTGAGATACAAAAAGATCCCCACTAACTATATTTACAATATGTTATCAACCAGTGGAGTGTCCTCACCATCCTCAAGTCTAACTCTTGATAGGAAAGGAGTCGGGGCATATTTTCAATTTGTCATGTGAAATATATCAAGGATATCTCGTGCATACTTGGTCTGAGACAATTTGATTCCTCATGCATCCTAACTGATCTAGAGTCCAAGGAATAAATGTAGTGGACCCATGTCCTTCATCAAGAACCCATCATGCATAATCCTCTTGACTGCAGCAATAGTTGAAGTCTAGAAACCGATGATCAGAAACTCATCAACATACATAACTAGGAGTAGAAATGAATCAATCATCCTGAGCATGTAAACATTCAGGTATGACTTTAAATGTACAAATTTCTATGACAACTGGTAGGATTACATCTTGGAATACCATGATCTTGGGGCATGTTTAATGCTATAAATAAAATTCTTTAGTCGACAGATCAAAGATGAATCCTACATAAATCATTGGGGATGCTCAATCTAGATATCCTCAGAGAGATATCCATGAAGAAATTCATTCTTCACATCCATTTGATGGAATTCCCATCCTTTGGTTGTTGCAATGGAAAGTTCCAAACATATGGAATCCATCTTCAATATTGGAACGAAGGTCTCATCATAGTCGAAACCATGTACCTACTGAAATCCTTTGGAAACTAGCATGGATTTGTATCTGTTAACTTGTCCATCCGCTGCTCTCTTGGTCCTGTAGACCCATCTGCACCTGGAAATTTTCCTACCTAAAGGAAGAGGAACTATATCTCAATTTTAGTTCTCGAGGAGGGAGTTGTACTCCTTCTGCATGGTGGATTCCCAAAAGGGATTTCTAGTAGTGTAATCATAGGACTGTGGATATGAGTACTAAACCAATAAAATATGCCTAGGTGGCATCGATTTAGTGGAAGTGAGTACAAGAGGAAGTGCCTCAAAATAAAATCGAGTCCTCATAGTATCATCTGGATCCCCAACAAGATCTCCTACATCTTTAAGAGTAGTCTTGGCCCACTTGGACCTCTCCTCTAGCTTTGCATCTGCATCTACCTACAGTGACTCTGCATCTAATTGTACTAACTTGGTATATGAATCACATGAATCCCATAAATTAGAAATATCATATGAAGAAGAACCAACATCTGCATGCTCATCATCTCTAACAGGTGGACAGACAAAAGTGTGCATGCGGCTATCTAAGTACATGCGAGACACTTTCCTCAAATTTGACACTATGCTCAATGATGAGCCGGTGCTAGGAAATATCAATGAGTTTGTATCCCTTCACACCATAGGGGTTTCCAACACAGATAGAGTATGTGCTATGTGGATCAAGTGCCTTCCTCTTCTTAGAGGGAATCATATCCCATGCATGAGAACCGAATATACGGAAGTGGGTCACTTCCAGTTTGAGGGCACTCCAAGCCTCATAGGGGGTCTTATCCTTGACAGATATATGAGGAGATCTATTTTGGTTGTAGGTTTCACAATTATGTGCTTCAACCCATCATGTATGTGGAAGTGACTTTGCATGTGCATTTAAGATGTCTTCTCTTTTAGAGCTCTATTTTTTTGCTCAACAACTCCATTTTTCTGCGGAGAATAAGGAACCATGTACTGCAACTGAATCTCGACCTCATGAAAAATATTTTGTATGCCATGCTTGACATACTCTCCTACATTATATGTTTGGATTTCTTTGATCTTCTTTCCTGACTATGTCTAAACAAAGGGATTTGAAATATTTGAGGTGTTGGAAGACCTGTGATTTTTTCCTAAGAAATAAAATCCATGTGAAGCCTGAGAAATAATCAACAAAAATGAGAATGTGCCTTTCCTTATTGATTGATGGATGTGTAAACGGGTCCATGAGGTCACTATATATCATATCTGAAGGAGAGGAAGCCTTCTAAGTCTTTCCTTTGTCGAATTTCTCTTGAGGGTGTTTTCCAAGAACACATCCCTTACAAATTCCTTTGGAGAAGTGGATGTCAGGTAGACCATCAACCATTTCTTGCTTGCTAAGATGTTGCATATATCTGAAATTTAAATGTTTGAACCTTTTGTTCCATATGATACTTCTTTCATTAGCATGGGTAACCAGTAATGCAAAATCTAGTTCAATAAAATCATAAAATTTGTACAGTCTGGATTGATGATTTACCTCACTGGTAAAAACCATGGAATTGATTTGAATGTCATAGATTTCCACTACATCTGGTGTGAATATGACTCTCTTTCCGGTTCCAAAGTTTTACATCTGATACATGGAGAGAATATTGATGGAAATTTTGGGAACATGTAGCACATTCTCGAAGCTTTCATTTGTGAGTTCAATTATTTCTCTTTTGGTGACCTTGAATGGAGATTTGTCCCCCCCAGAATAGGAGGACCTTTTCATGCGTCCAATGAAGAGTAGACTTCTTTTTTGGATTCCATGTGGTGTGATTCACCTAAATCTACAATCCAGGCATTGGGAGAGGAGTTCATGGAAATCAAAACATGGCTAGAATTACTTTTATGGGGATTCTGATCTTTTACCTTCTTCTTCTTGTCACCCTCGGGGATGCGAGATCTAAGATTGTTTTGTTGAAGTATTTGGTCCATTTGATCTATCTATTTCTGCATAAATGTGGATTCTATATGGAATCCTTTATGGCAATAAGTTCATTTCTCCCCTTTTTCTCCCTTTCCGGCTTTGGATCCAGAGGCATCGTTGAAGGGTTTTGAGTACCCTTCCTTATTTGGATTTGCATGTGCTTTCCTTTTGTATTTTTCTTTATATTTTTTATTTTGATGACCGCTACCATCATGCATAGTAAGTGCATGCACCTTTGGGCCTTTGATTTTTCTCATGGTGATAAGCTTGTTCTTCTCTTGTGTGAAAGATTCAATAAAGGCCTCAAGAGAGGGCATCTTCCAGGTGTCTGCAAAGGCAAGCCTAAATGAATGAAATGTTGATATAAACAATGAGTATTCCATACCAATTTTGGAGACAATTGTGAGAATCATTTGTTTCTCCTCATATTTATCAACCCCACAAGCCTTGAGTTGTGACATCAAATCCTTATATTTGGTAAATAAATCTTGGAGATTATCGAAGGATTTTGGATCCAAAGTGAGAAATTTCAACTCGAGCATGTGTCCCCTCATCTCTTCCTGTTTTCCAAAAATCCTTTCCATGCTGGTCCAGGATTCATTGGGGGTTTTACAAGAGGATATGTGAAAGAGGAGTTAAGGAGAAATGAGACTGTAAATAGTTCCAAATGCTTCATCCATTTGATTCAGATAATTGGATTTTTCTATGGATGATGTGGGTTCAGTCTCTGTGTACATGGTTAACCTATATAATCCGCTACCTCAAATATGCACTATCATC
Source organism: Picea sitchensis (assembly GCA_010110895.2). NCBI lineage: Eukaryota > Viridiplantae > Streptophyta > Pinopsida > Pinales > Pinaceae > Picea > Picea sitchensis. The sequence goes on from SNQJ01S0115557.1 coordinate 17,190, forward strand.
TTCTCTTTCCATGCAAAGAAATTGTACGTTGTAAGAATGGTTTTTTTCAAAAATTCGATTTTTTCGTTGTCTTCAATCTTCGATACCTACAAAACGAATCTGGTGTGAATTTTTCCTAGAAATACGTCACCTCTAATACCATGTAAATGTGTTGAACCTGCACATAATAGATCTAGATAACAAATGACATACATAGTTTGAAGAGAAAATATGAGAAAACAAAAGCAGGAGAGAAAGACAGGAAGAATTATCATTAGCTGAATGAATGAATGTTAATTTACACATGATATACTATGTATAGATAAACTAATGCACACTGGAGGAGAATCCAATGTGCCATAGTGGTGGTATAGAGTGATCTGGACACACACCAAAAATTACAAGAATAAACTGCCACCTAGTCTAGTCTCTCAGGTAGTTATGGGAGTTAACTTCCACCTAGTCTGAGTTAACTATTATCATAGTCTTCAGTTAACTGAATGAAATAGAGATAAGTGAGAAAGAGATCAGAGGGTCATGAGTAATGCACTAGTCTCTTGATTATCCCGAGGACAATTTTCATTACCTAGTGATGATCCTAATGTTGCATGGTGATGATCCCAATGTAGCATCTAAAATTCACTCAACTGATCAAACTAAAGTGTAAATTGAAAATAATATTCTCCCTAGATTATAGGAGGCTGAATAATAACTATTAAACGTAGGGAAAACCTTAGGAAAAAGAATTACTAGGTGTGTATGAAGTATCTTCAACACCCTCCTGAACATCACTATGGTGAAAATAAAGAATGGGTCCCAACAACAAGGCCATGCTAGGTACCCAAATACAAAATATACACTAAAATAAATGAGGAAAGAGGGAAAACCTCATGGGAACCCCATCCCCCCCCTCCCTGCCTCAAAGTAAAATGTATGTAAAAAGAAGAACTGGAAGTTGCTAGGCATATGTGTCCTTCACTCCAAGAAGACTGCAGAGAGAATGGAACTTCTTCTCAGTGAAGGTTTTGGTGAAGATGTCTGCATTTTGTTTTGTTGAAGGAAAGAACTACAGGTTGATGATCCACTCATGTACTAAGTCCTGAATGTAGTGCATGTGTATCTCAATGTGCTTCATCCACTACCTCTCAACTGGATCTCTATAGAACTTTAGAGTGCTCTAGTTGTCACACCAGATGATGATCGACTAGTGAAACTGAATGCCCAATTCAGTGAGAAACTTTTGTAGCCACATAGCCTAAATGGTTATGTTAAATACCCCTTTGTACTCTTCCTTGGATGAAGATAGATCAATAGGATCCTGCTTCATTCTCGACCAAGAGATGGGCCCTTAGCCAAGAATGACCAAGTAACCATATGTGGACTTACGATCAATCTGATCACCAGCCCAATCAGAATCAATGAACCCGATGAGGTCCAATGTAGAGTCTATTGCGTAGAGAATCCTAAAGGTGATAGTTCTATGTACGTGTATAAGGATACACTTTGCATCCTTCCAATGTAGCTCATGTGACTCCTGCATGAACATGGAGACTACTCCAACTGCTTAGGAGAGGTCTGGTCTAGAGTGTGCGAGATACAACAAGCTCCCCACTAATTTTCTATACAATGTGTTGTAAACCAGTGGAGTGTCCCCGCCATCCTCAATTCTGACACCTAATAGGAAAGGAGTCGGGGAAGATTTTCAATCTGTCATGTGAAATATCTCAAGGATATATCATGCATACTTGGCCTGAGACAATTTGATGCTTGATGCATCTTGATCGATATTGATTCTAAGGAAGAAATGTAGAAGACCCATGTCCATCATCAAGAACCTATCATGAACAATCCTCTTAACTGCAACAATAGTTAAAGTTGGTAAACTGATGATCAACAAATAATCAACATGCAGAACTAGGAGTAGAAGTGAATCAGTTGTCTTGAGCATGTAAACATTTGGGTCTAACTTACAACATACAAGGTTCTATGAAAATAAGTAGGAGTTCATATTGGCATACCACTCACTTGGGGCCTGCTTGAGGCCATAAAGAGACTTCTTCATTCGATAGACCAAATATGAATCCTTCAAAAATCCTTGGGGTTTCTCCATATAGATCTCCTGAGAGAGATCTCTATGAAGAAATGCATTTTTCATGTCCATATGATGGACTTCCCATTCTTTAGTTGTCGCAATGGCGAGTTCCAAATGTATGGAATCCATCTTTGATATTGGAGTGAAGGTATCATCATAGTCAATACCGTGTACCTGTTGAAATCCTTTGGAAACTAGCCTAACTCTGTATATTCAAACCTATCCATCCACTACACTCTTGGTCCTGTGGACCCATCTGCACTTGACAAGTTTCTTTCTTGAAGGAAAGGGAACTAGATCCCAAGTCTGGTTGTCGAGGAGGCAGTTGTACTCTTCCTGGATGGAGGATTCCCAAAATGGATTTCCAACATTCTTTCCATAGGATCGTGGATCTGAAGACTGAACCAAGAAAATATGTCTGTGTGGCATCAGTTCAATGGAAGTGAGTGAAAGAGGAGGCTTCTCAAAATCAGATCGAGTGCTCCTAGTATCAGCTGAATCCCCAAAAAGATCTCTTGCATCCTGAAGAGTAGTCCTGGCCCAATTTGGCTTCTTCTTTGGCTCTGCATATTCATCTACAAGCATTGAATCTCTATGACTGTACTAACTCGGTATCTAAATCATCTGAATCCTATGAATAAAAAATTTCATCTGAAGAAGAGTCGACATGTGCATTCTCATAATCTCTAATAGGTGGAAGAGCAAAAGTGTCTACATTCGGTTGTTGAGGTACATGCGAGACACTATCCTCGAATTGGACACTACGCTCAATGATGAGTTGGTTCGAGGAAATATCAATGAGTTTGTATCCCTTCACATCATCGGGGTATCCAACAAATATACACTTTGTGCTCTATGAATCAAGTGCATTCCTCTTCTCAAAGGGAATCTTGGCCCATTTATGAGAATTGAATATACATAATTGGGTCACTTCCTATTTGAGGCCACTCCAAGCCTCGTAGGGGTTCTTATCCTTGAAATATCTATGAGGAGATCTATTTTTCATGTTGGTTTCACATTTAGGTGCTTTAGTCCATAGTCTCTGTGGAAGTGACTTTGCATGTAGCATGCAAGATGCCATCTCTTTTAGAGATCTATTTTTCTGCTCAACAACTATGTTTTGTTGTAAAGTATAAGGAACCATGTGCTGCAACTCAATCTCGGGCTCATGAAAAATACTTTTTATCTCATGGTTGACATACTCTCCCATGTTATCTGTTCAGAGGACTTTGATCTTCTTTCCTGACTGTGTCTCAACAAGGGCTTTGAAATCTTTGAGGTATTGGAAGACCTCTAAGTTTTTCATGAGATAGAAAATCCATGTGAAGCATGAGAAATCATCAACAAAAATGAGAACGTACTTTGATTTATGGATTGATGGATGTATAAAAAGGCCAATGAGATCACTATGGATCAGATCTAAAGGGGAGGAAGCCTTCTAAATCTTTCCTTTGTCGAATTTCTCTTGAGGGTGTTTTCCAAGAATACATTCCTCACAAATTACTTTGGAGAAGTGGATGTCAGGTAGACCATCAACCATTCCCTTCTTGCTAACTTGTTGCATATATATGAAATTTAAATTCCCAAACATTTTGTGCCATATCCTAGATTTCATCAACATGGGTAAGCAATAATGCAAAATATAGTTCAATAAATTTAGAAAATGTGTGGAATCTCAATTGATGATTTACCTCATCGGTAGAAACCCTGGAATTGGGGTGCATGTAATAGATATGCACTATAGCATGTGTGAATATGACTCTCTTTCCAGTGCCAGATCTTTCCATCTAATACAATTCTTCCTTTGTGAGTTCAATTCTTCCTTTGTCGATGACCTCGATTGGAGAGTTGTCCCCCATTAGAATAGGAGGACCTTTGCATGCGTCCAATGAAGAGTATAATTATTTTGTGGCTCCCATGTGGTGTGATGAACCTGAACCTATGATCCAAGCATTGGGAAAGGATTTGATGGCAATCAAAGCATGTCTATAATTTCCTTTCTGAGAATTCTGATCTTCTAGATTCTTCTTCTTGGTACCCTCAGGGATGTGATCTCCAAGGTTGTTTTGTTGAAGTATTTGAGCCATTTGATCTATCTATTTCTTCATACATGTAGATTATGGATGGAATCCTTTATGGACATAAGTTCATTTCTCACCTTTTCTCCCCTTTCCACCTTTGAATCTGGAGGCATCGTTGAAGGGTTTTTAGTACCCTTCCTTCTTTGGATTTGCATGTGCTTTCCTTTGATGTTTTTCTTCATATTTCTGATTTTGATGACAAATACCATCATGCATAGTGAGTGCATGCACATTTGATCTTTTGATTTTTCCCATGTTGATAAACTTGTTCTTCTCTCGTGTTAAAGATTCAATAAAAACCTCAAGAGAGGGCATCTTCCAAGTGACTCCAGAGGTGAGCCTAAATGAATGAAATGTTGATACAAAAACTGAGTATTCCATACCATGTTTGGAGAGTATGGTGAGAACCATTTGTTTCTCATCCTTAGATTTTTCAAACTCACAAGCCTTGAGTTGCGACAACAAATCCTTATATTTGGTAAATAAGTCTTGGAGATTGTCGAAGGTTTTTGGATCCAAAGGGAGAAATTACACCTCGAGCATGTGTCCCATCAACTCATCTTGTTTTCCAAAAACCTGTTCCATGGTGGTCCAGGCTTCATTGGGTTTTTTTATAGGAGGATATGTGAAAGAGGATTTCATGAGAAATGAGACTACAAATAGTTCCAAACACTCCATCCATTCGATTTAGATACTTGCATTTTTCTATGGATGATGTGGGTTTGGTCTCTATGTCCATGGTTAACCTGTATAATCCTCTTCTTTGAAGATGCACTATCATATTCTCTTTCCATGAAAATAAATTGTACGGTGTAAGAATGGATTCTTTTGGAAATTCCATTTTTCCGCTGTCTTCAACCTTCAATACCTGCAAAAAAAATATGGTGCGTCTTTTTTCTAGAAATTCTTCGACTCTGATACCATGTAAATGTGTTGAACTTGCACAGAATTGATCTATATAACAAATGACATACACAGTTTGCAGAGAAAATATGAGAAAAGAGAAGCAAGAGAGAAAGAATGGAAGAATTCTCATTAACCTAATGAATGAACGATAATTTACACATGATATACTCTATATAAATCAACTAATGAACATTGGAGGAGAAGCCAATGTGCCATAGTGGTGGTATAGAGTGATCTAGACAAACACCAAAAATTATCAAAGTAAACGTCCACCTAGTCTAGTCTCTCAGGTAGTTATGCAGATTAACTGCCACCTAGTCTGAGTTAACTAGTCTCTCAGTCTTCAGTTAACTAACTAAAACATAGCCAAGTGAGGTGAATATAATGGAATTATGAGTATTGTGCTAGTGTGGTGATGATCCCAAGGACAATGTGCATTAGTTGGTGATGATCCCAATGTTGCATGGTGATGATCCCAACGTGGCATCTAGATTGCACTCAATCGATCAAATTGAAGTGTGAACTGAAGAAAATATTCCCCTAGAGGAATATTCTCCCTAGACTATAGGATACTGAATAATGACTAGTAAACATAGGGAAAACCTTAGGAAAAATAATTATAAGGTGTGTGTGAAGTATCTCCAAAGACCCCCTATGAACATCACTATGGTGAAAATAAAGAATGGGTCCTAGAAATGAGGCCATGTGAGGTACCCAAATACAAAAGATACATTGAAATAAATGAGGAAAGATGGAAAACCTCATGGGAACCCCCCCCCCAATCAAATTAAAATGTATGTAAAAATAAGAAATGACAGTTGCTAGGAAACTGTGTCCTTCACTTCGAGATGAGTGCACGAAGAATGTAACTTCTACTCAGTGAAGTCCTTATTGAATATGTTTACAGTCTATTATGTTGAAGGAAATAAATGTAGGTCGATGATCCCCTCATGTACTAAGTACTAGATGTAGTGCATGTGGATATCGATGTGCTTCGTTCACTGCCTATGAACTGGATCTCTATAGAACTTTAGAGTGCTCTAGTTTTCAAACCAAATGACGATCAATCAGTGAAATTGAATGCCCAATTCAGTGAGAAAATGTTGTAGACACATAACCTAAATGGTTATGTTAACTACCCCTTTGAACTCTGCCTTGGTTGAATATAGATCAATAACAACCTGCTTCTTTCTCGACCAACATATAGGCTCAGAACCAAGACTGAGTGAGTAACCAAAAGTGGACTTGTGATCAATACTATCACCAACCCAGTTAGAATTAGTGGACCTAATGAGGTCCAATGTATATTTAGTTGCGTAGTGAATCCCAAAGGTGATGGTTTCCTATATGTATTGAAGAATATGATTTTCATCCTTCTAATGTAGCTCATGTGGTTCATGCATGAACCTAGAGACTTTTCCAACTGCATAGGAGAGGTCTCATCTGGAGTGTTTGACATACAACAAGCTCTCCACTAGTTGTATCTACAATGTGTTTTCCACTAGTGGAGTGTCCCCACCATCCTCAAGTATGACTCTTGATAGGAAAGGAGTCATGGAAGACTTGAAATTTGTCATGTGAAATATCTCAAGGATATCTTGTGCATACTTGGCTTGAGATAGTTTGATGCCTGATGCATCTTGAATTATCTCGAGTCCAAGGAATAAATGTAGAGAACCCATGTTTGTCATCAAGAACCTATCATTCGAAATCCTCTTGATTGTCTCAATAGTTGAATTCAAGCAACTGATGATAAGCAAATCATCAACATACATAACTAGGAGTAAAATTGAATCAATCTTCATGAGCATGTAAAAATTTGGGTCTGACTTACAAGGTAAAAAAAATTGTGACAACAAGTACTAAGGAGTCCATATTGGCATATCATGCCCTTGGGGCCTTCTTGAGGCCATAAAGAGACTTCTTCAATCGACAAACCAAAGATGAATCCCTCATAAATCCCCGGGGTTGCTCCATATAGATATCCTCCGAGAGATCTCTTCTTAAGCCCTAATATTGGCTCATTACCCCTTAATTGGGGCATATTACATTAGTAATGTTATTTTATTTATGTGGGATTTATTCCATTAGTTGTAATTATACCTCCTAGTCTCCTATATATACCAAGGAGACATTTTCATTTGGAATCATCTTGGAATTGTACATTTATGTGGGCATAAGGAGGTTTCCCCCTCGAAGAGGCTTATTATTTGGATTTCTCTCTTTTTCAAGGCATTGAGTACTTATTTTGAGGTTTTTCTATGCTATATTGATATTTGGTTCTTAACATATCGTATTAGAGCTCAAGGTCTTGAGGTTTCTCTGCTACGTATGAGACACCTTGGAATTTTAGCTATAAATTTTTTTCTACAAGGTTTCAAAAGGAACAAATTGGAGGATATTTAGTATATGGATCAAGGTACGTTGGGTTAAAATTTCAGCTCCCGAGGCCTTATAATTTTGGAGATACAACCTGTGCAAGATAGGGTTCTAGAATCATACTGAACTGAGTCATTGCGGAATTTTCGCTATAAAATTATTTATGTAATGTTTCAGACCTTGAACTCCAAAGGATATTCACAAAAATTAGTAGTTTATTTGTGGTAAAAAGTTTAGTTTCTGGTTCGTCTTATATTTGTAAATACACCTTGTGGAAGACAGGGTATCTGACTAGTCCTATTGACTAGTCTCAAGAAGGTGTTTCAGGTAAAATAATCATAACTTATTCCTAGATTATCTAAATTGAGTGAGATTAGCTGCATTAGATAGCGGACCGTATTTAGTATATGTGGTACAAGTTTCAGAATTTTATATCAATTATTTTGTGTCGGGCACACTATAAAAGTGACAACTCTCGGAAAGGCCAAAAATCAGCAAGTTGTGGGGAAGTTACCGTAAATTCCACTTGGCACATCCAATTTTGATCAGACCTGTGGCATTGTAGAGAATAAATATCAGAGAACTACAAAAAATAAATTTGCATACCTAGAAGTGCCAAAATTTTGGAGATACAACAGAAGAAATATTGTCTAGCAGAACCACCTCAAAATCAAGGTTCAAAAGTGATACTTGGCCAACATGTCACCCAAAAAGGGAACTTCTACACCAAATAAGCCTCTAGATAATCCTACATGGACTCTTGATGAAGGTGAAGAAATGCATAGGGACATAAATGATTTACAAAAGAAGACAATAAAAAAAGATCAACTACAAGAGATGGTGGAGGGTTTAAAAGGGGAGATCGTGGAAGGATTGAAAATTTTCATAATAGAGAGGACACCTGAAAGTGAAAATGTATCCCATGAAATTCATGATGAGGACACAAGGAAGGTGAATCAAGAATGGAGAAATTCCAACTTTGGGTTGAAGACCAACCACGTTCCTAAGATCGATATGAGGAAGTTTGATGGTAAGGACCCAATCACATGGATACTTCAGATGGAGCAATTCTTTGATCTACATACTATGCCACATACACAAAAGGTACAAATTGCTTCTTTATATTTAGAACCCAATCAATTTGTATGGTATCGATGGATTTTTTATCGCAAATCATGCGTCACTTGGAAAATGTTCACGGAAGAAATGATAGCACACTATGAGGATACAAGGAGCAATACCTTCTTTAGCCAATTGATAAATCTCAAGCAAAAGGGTTCAATTACATAGCACATTGAGAACTTCCAAAGATTGAATATAAAGGTAATGGATATTCCAGATG
>SNQJ01S0115557.1:28030-52457 GCA_010110895.2 Picea sitchensis
CAATCACTATTATCTTTCACTGGAGGGAATCAGTGTTGGCGGTCAATCATTAGCTATCCCTACTGGTACTTTCGATATTCAATCTGATGGCTCCGGCGGACTTATCATAGACTCTGGAACCACTCTCACTTATCTGCAACAGATTGCTTATGATGCTGTCAAGGAAGCGATGGTGTCATCAATTAATCTCCCACAGGCAGATGGCCAACTGGACCTCTGCTTTAACCAGCAGGGCTCTTCAAATCCAGGCTTCCCGTCTATGACATTCCATTTCAAAGGAGCGGATTACGATGTGCCCAAAGAGAACTACTTATTCCCTGATAGCACCAGTGACATTGTCTGCCTAGCGATGATGCCCACCAACAGTAATTTAGGTAATATGGCCATATTTGGTAATGTCCAACAGCAGAATTACCAAATACTTTATGACAACGAAAACAACGTCCTCTCTTTCGTGCCAACAGCGTGTGACACTCTTAATCACTCTTAACCAAGCGAGATAGCAAACAGTGACCATGGATTTTTATATTTATGTTGTACGTCTGGTTTTTATGTTGAAAGCCGTATATTTATTGACAATGACCACAATTAATCATCTTTTAATCTAAAATTCTAATCTGATGGTTAACAATTGAAGATGTTGGCATATTCTTAGTCGTCCTCTCAAATCAATGAATGTGATTTCCTCTTCATAACTTCCTTGTATTTTTTAACCTGTTTACCTTTTAACATTTACCTAATCATATTAAGAAATTACTGTAGCACTATATGATTGCCACGTTTAAATGATTAAACTTTGGATTTAGCACGTTGGTTGTGTTGACTGTAGATGCTCATTTTCTGGTTGCACGTGTCATTTTCTCGCTTTGCGTTTCATTTTCTGTCCTTGCCTTTTGACATTCATCAGCGACGGTTTTGAGTGGCTGCCACTGTTTTGAGTGGCTGTGCTAATCTATAATTTATCAATAATAAGGCATGGTGTCTAGTAGTATTGACCATATGGCTATTAGTTTTTGAGTTGAATTTAATTTTGTTTTCATTTTCAATATTTAATATAGGAAAATGTTAATAATACTTTTATTTTAATTAAAATAAATTAAAAAACCTTTTCATTGTTTGGGCAGACAATTGAGTACATTAACACCTTTGCTTAATATTTATCTTTGATCAAATCTATGTAATCAACATTGGCTGTCACTTTGTCTAATCACACTCTTGGCTATTTAATCACCAAAACAATAGCCTTTTCTTAAAGATATCTCAGTATAGGGTTATTTGATTGAACTATATACCCATTTAATAATAAGTTTCCAATCAAATCTTAAAGGGTTATGGAGTTGCAGGGTCGGTGAGCTATTTCTTTTTAATGTATACTGTAAATTGCAACTTATACTTTGAAGAAGTTTTAATATAAAACAAATCAAACTTAAACTTAAAACTGGTGGAAAAATAAAATGCAATTTTTGAAACTCATGTAACAATGCAGGGGTCCAACATCTGTCTCTCTCCAATGCGATCCAATGTGTTTGAACTCTATGAACAATGTGACCGACCGTGTATCGCTTGCTAGGATGTCAAGTTGTGTTGCAATTACATAAACAATGCACCAAGGGGCCGATAGGTCGGAGTCCAACATATGTCTCTCTCCGATGCAATCCAATATGTTTTAACTCTACAAACAATGTGATTGACCGCGTATCACTTGCTAGGATGTCGAGTTGTGTTGAAATTACATAAGCAATGCACCAAGGGACCGATAGGTCAGGGTCCAACATTTGTAACTCTCCGATGTGATCCAATATGTTTGAACTCTACGAACAATGTGACCAACCATGTATTGCTTGCTAGGATGTCAAGCTGCATTGCAGTTACATAAACAATGCACCAAGGGGCTGATAGATCGGGGTCCAGTATCTGTCTCTCTCTGATGCGATCCAATATGTTTGAACTCTATGAACAATGTGACCAATCGCGTATCGCTTGTTAGGATCTTGAGTTGTGTTGCAATTACATAAACAATGCACCAAAGGGCCGATAACTCGAGGTCCAACATTTGTCTCTCTCCGATGCGATCCAATATGTTTGAACTCTACGAACAATGTGATCGACCACGTATCGCTTGCTAGGATGTCGAGTTATGTTGCAATTACATAAACAATGCACCAAGGGGCCGATAGCTCGGGGTCCAACATCTGTCTCTCTCTAATGTGATCCAATATGTTTGAACTCTATGAACAATGTGAATGACCACATATCTCTACTAGGATGTTGAGTTGTGTTGCAATTACATAAATAATGCACCAAGGAGTCGATAGGTCCGTACACCGAGATCGAGAGATACCATTGCCCACATGATTTCATGATAAGCTGGTAACATCTAAACAATAATATTTTTAAAATTAATATAAATGTAAAAATTTAAGTTTTTGAAATTCTATTGGCCTTCAAATTTGAGGCTTTATTGAATTTCATAGTTCTTAATTCTTACAAACATATATTTGTTACTCCTACATAGATATATTTATTGTTGCACCAAATCAATAAGGCCATATTTATTGCACTACCGAGTAGTGCTCGGTACAATTTACAAGGATGGATGATCTACAGAGTTGGGTTTTAGTTGTTAAATGTAAATATGAGACTCCTGCATGTATTAAGCAGTTAGGAGCTTCAGACATTCCAAAAATTATAAAATGTGTATGGTGGTTCAGTCGTATTCTTCTAGTTCTTCAATGCCAACATAAAAATTATGTACATATAAACCATAATTTACTGCAAGTTTTCAAGATCTGTGCGAGGTTGGATCTATGCAAAGTTTAAGTAGTTAAAATAAATAACATTTTATTATTATCATGAGGGTTGCAAGTCTTGTGGATTACTAGAACAATGATAGTTATTGGTTTAATCTATGATTCACAATCTGTGTTGTTAATTAAATTGGCAAGGAATCCTCAAATATGTTTACATTTATCCTGAAAGCTATAGACTCAATATCACTCACATCTCTGTTCCAATATTATTACAATCAAACTAAATTTGTTGTTATTCACTTCTAGAATTTTGATATCAAAGTTGTTGTGATCAGATAATTGGGTTTCAAAAGGATAATTGCAGCTCATGCAAAAGGAAGAAGCTGTGAAGAAGTTAGGGAGAGGTGNAGAGAGAGAGAGAGAGAGAGAGAGAGAGAGAGAGAGAGAGAGAGGTCGTAATACAGATATTCCATTCACCATATTGCACGTAGTGGGTGGTATTGAAGTGTGAAACTGGAATTAGAGGAAATAAGCAATATACTGATTTTTTTGGCATTTATAAAAGGTTTTGTCTCGGTGGTTTGTTGTTGAAATAATTTAACTTTGTAATTTATGTTGTAACAAAAAAATGATACTCATTCTTAAATTCCACCATGGATTAAACCAGGTCATAAGGAGAAACAAAATTAAAATGGATATGAAACGTTCTTGCATAAAATGTTAGGTGATAATTAATTACATAAACTTTCAACAAGCCTGCCATGAAAGACCATTTTGCAACAATTTATTGATGAAATCCACTAGGAGGTTCCCTAAATTTAAACAGAATAACCCAACTTCTTAGCCAAAATTATATTCATAGTTACCAAGTTTGACATGTTCAGAAGTTGTAGGACAGTCCAAGGCCCATTCCTGCAAAAAACCAAAAGAAGGGATTTTATGGTTTTTTAATAGCAGTCTTGTTGGCTAACATAGAGACAAAAAATCTTCCCTGATACATTATTTGCAACACTTTTTTTTTACTGGTTTTCTTCTCATTTAGTTCTGTATAGTCTAGGTTTCTGATATGCAAGGTGTTTTGGCTTGTTATATTTTTATGTTTATCTTGAAACCGCCAATCAAATTGTGCATTCAAGGATTTCTAGGAAAAGTGTAATCATAATTTGTTTTTCTAAAGGTTTCTTTGTTATGTTGTCCATTTTTACACCATATTGGACTGAATCCCAACTTTTAGCACTACAAGTCTCAATTAAAAAAAATTCTTTGTGTAGAAGGGAACCTTGGGTTTCATCGTCTTCTACTCCTCAACACCTTTCAAGCGACTGCCACCATGCTTATAACCAAGATTTGATTTAGAAGTTGTTCTTTGTTAAAGTTTTTTAAGTCTCAATTGGTGCTAGGTGTTTTTCTACATAAATTTATGGTCACTCTATCCACACTAAACAAAATATACTCATAGGATCATATGCATCGAACTCAAAGGCTTAACCTTCTGTATTGCAGCCTATACTTCCTTCAAGACCCTTCCTTATGGTGTCACACGAAAAAGTGTTATAGCCTTATGCCAACAACGAGTGCCAAGGAAACATTGGACTGATTTTTATCAAAGTGCCGATCCACTTGGATTAGACCACTCTGACCAGTAAGACTTCAAGAGACAGGATTTGTTGACATAACTCGAGCTCTAAGACATTGCAACCCTTTTAAATTTAGCGTCTAATCCTTTATGTCGTCACCAGATCCAATGTTATGACCATAGGCTTGTTTGTAGGGGAGATGTTGGCGTAACACATCATGTCCATGTCATCGTCTTCCTCCTTCCACTTATATATGATGAACGAAGGAAACCAAGGGCTAGAACCCTGTCCCGTCAGGGTACCAAGACAACAAGCGCTAGGCTTGCTAGCATAACCTTCTCCCTTTGTATTCGAGACATGTTCATATATGTTTTTGTCTACAATGCTCAATCTTTCCATATAACAAGAAAGTCCATTATAATATTGTTTATTCCATACTGTGAATATGATATACTTATAGGCCCATCACTTATTTTCTCTCTAGGAAAATATTACCATGAGTACGAAATGTTCAAGTTGAGGATGTCAAAGCTAGAGAAGCCAAAAAAGGAAAATAAAACAGGTCTGCATTATGGAATCTACATTGTTCTTTTTTTCCTGCTTTCACAATATCCTAAACATTTCTTAAAAATAACTTCAAACACACAAATTAGAAGATGGTAGAAATTGTAGATGTTGAAATCTATCAAATGAGCAGATGCTTGACTATAGATACCAACATCAGTTAAGTACTAAGTAACAATGGTATTTCCATACACTGCAGGAGACTATCTATTTGATGAACTACAAGTTCTATTGCATTTACGTTATTCTTCAATTGATATGTATCATGGGATGATAGATCACTTCCTATTGTGCTTGCACAATGGCAATGTTGATGCATTAGAATCATTTCAATGTGAACTGGCAATTGACTTTCCATATCAGTTGCATGGAATTCATGATGTTGGTATGTATCTTTCAAAGATGTGTTTATCTACATCTGTAAAGTAACTTGAAAAATGAGAGAGGACTATGGGGGGATACATTTTTCATACAATTGCTATCCAAATGGATACATATATCAATCATAGTTTGGTCACTATCAAGGAATATAAGGTACTTGTTATTCAACAAAAATGGAAGTAAAGATTTGTATTTCATCTTGTTCCATGACATTAATCCTCTTGGTGGTCATTACAAACCATTACTCTATAAAAAATCATCCATGTGCAATTTTTGAAGATCTAATACTTACTTGTCCCTCATGTGAAAATACCTTAAATTCCATTGGAAACGCATTATGCATGACATGCATACGCATGGATTAGACATAGAAGCAACTAGTACAACTAGTTGTGGCAAGAGTTTTTTCACTATACTTTTCTACTCGGTTGAGACAAAGTTCGATGTATAGTCTCTAAGATTGCACGTTGTCCATTCCTTTTGCAATGCACTTATAGGTGGAAATCACAATGCCTTTCGATGTTTGCATCAATATCTGACACTTGATGTCATACAAAGTGTACGAGTAGTTGGGAATTGGAAAACATATTTGATAAATATCTCAATGCCATATGAAAATGGAAATATAGAGGGCGGTCCATTTTGTTTGCAGTGCGTATCAATGTTATTCCAAGTAAATATCCAAGTTTAGTTCTCCCTTGCAAATAACATTGTAAACTACTATGCTACTAATTCAAATTGTGATAAAACAATTGATGTTATATCATTCAAAACAGATACATCACACATCCACTATGAAGCATTGGTAAGACAAAATTGCAAGCAGGAATGTACTTTGCATTGTAACCAGGTTGCAATAAGTTTGAATATGGTGGATGGAGTCAACTTCCATACAATTACAGGAACATTGAATCCAACATGTAAAAACAATCACATTATGCTTTCTTCCCATGTACTAGAACAACATCACCATGCACTTGGTCGACATTTTATAAGAAAAACAATGTTAACAAATAACGATGATGGATTTAAGATATGTCATCAATGTAAATGTGTTACACCTGCACCAAATAGATCTAGATAAAAATACATAGTTTGTAGAGAAAATATGAGAAAACATAAGCATGAGAGAAAGAATGGAAGAATTATCATTAATCGAATGAATGAATGATAATTTACACATGATATACTTTGTATAACTCAACTAATGTGCATTGGAGGAGAAGTGAATGCACCATAGTGGTGGTCTATAGTGATCTAGACACATACCAACACTTACAGGAGTAAACTACCACCTAGTCTAGCCTCTCAAGAAGTTACAGGAGTTAATTGTCACTTAGTCTGAGTTAACTAGTCTCTCAATCTTCAGTTAACTCCCTGAAACATAGTGAAGTGAGGAGGATATCAGGTAATCATGAGTAATGTTTTATTCTGGTGATGATCCCAAGGAAAATTTTCATTAGATTATAATTATCCTTATGCTTCATGGTGATGATCCCAATGTGGCATCTAGACTCCACTCAACTGATCAAACTAAAGTGTGAATTGAAGAGAATATTATCCTAGAGGAATATTCTCCCTAGACTTTAGGAGACTAAATAATGACTAGTAAACATAGGGAAAACCTTAGGAAAAAGAATTCCTAGGTGGTGTGAGGTATCTCAAACACCCCCCCTGAACATCACTATGGTGAAAATAAAGAATGGGTCTCAAAAACAAGGCCATGTTAGGTACCCAATTAAAAAAGATACACTGAAATAAACAAGGAAATAAGGAAAACCTCATGGGAAACCTCAAAGTAAAATATATGTAAAAATAAGAACTAACAGTTGCTATAAAACTATCTCCTTCACTCCAAGACGACTACGCAAAGAATAGAATGTATGCTCAATGAAGGTATTGGTGAATATTTTTACAGTGCATGTGGATCTCTATGTAGTGCATGTGGATCTCGATGTGCTTCATCCACTGCCTCTGAAATAGATCTTTGCAGAACTTCAGAGTGCTCTGGTTGTCAAATTAGATGATGATTGGATGGTGAAACTGAATTCCCAACTCAATGAGAAAATGTTGTAGCAACATAACCTGAATGGTTATGTTAACTACCCCTCTATACTCTGCATTGGATGAAGATAGAGAAATAACAACCTACTTCTTGATCGACCAACAAATAGGCTTGGAACTAAGACTGAGTGAGTAATGAGATGTAGAATTGCAATCAATTATATCACCAACCCAGTCAAAATCAATGAACCCGATGAGGTCCAATGTAGAGTATGTTGTGTAGTGAATACCAAAGGTGATGGTTCGATGTATGTATCGAATGATACCCTTTGCATCCTTCCAATGTAGCTCATGTGGCTCCTGCATGAACTTAGAGACTACTTTAACTGCATATAAGAGGTTTGGTCTAGAGTGTGTGAGATACAAAAACATCCCCACTAGTTGGTCATACAATTTTTTTTCCACCAGTGGAGTGTCCCCGCCATCCTCAAATTTGACTCCTGATAGAAAAGGAGTTAGGGTAGACTTGTAGTAGACTTGTAATATGTCATGTGAAATATCTCAAGGAGATATTGTGCATACTTGGCATGAGATAGTTTGATTCTTGATGAATCCTAACGGATATTGAGTCCAAGGAAGAAATGTAGCGGACCCATGTCCGTCATCAAGAACCTGTCATGCAGAATCCTCTTAACTGCACCAATAGTTGAATTTGAACAATCAGTGATCAACATATCATCAACTTACAAAACTAGGAGTAGAAGTGAATCATTCATCCTAAGCATGTAAACATTTAGGTCTGACTTACAACATACAAAGTTCTGTGACAACAGGTAGGAGTCCATATTTGCATACCATGATCTTGGGGCCTTCTTGAGGCCATAAAGAGACTTCTTCAGTTGAAAGACCAAAGATGAATCTCGCATAAATCCCTGGGGTTGCTCCATATAGATCCCCTAAGACATATCTTCGTGAAGAAATGCATTATTCACATCCATCTGATGGACTTCTCATCCTTTGGTTGTTGCAATGGAAAGCTACAAATGTATGGAATCCATATTTGATATTGGAGTTAAGGTCTCATCATAGTCAATACCATGTACCTGTTGAAATCCTTTGGAAACTAGCCTGGCTTTGTATCTGTTAACCTTTACATCCATTGCACTTTTGGTCCTGTAAACCTATTTGTACCTTACAATTTTCCTTCCTGAAGGAAGGGGAACTAGATCCCAAGTCTTGTTCTCAAGGAGGGACTTGTACTCCTCCTGCATGGCGGATTCCCAAAAGGTATTGCTAGCAGCCTCTCCATAGGACTGTGGATATGAAGACTAAACCAAGAAAATTTTCCTAGGTGGCATCGGTTCAATGGAAGTGAGGGAAAGAGGAGGCTCCTCAAAATCAGATCGAGTCCTCTTAGTATCAACTGGATCCTCAACAAGATCTCCTGCATCTTGAAGAGTAGTCTTGGCCCACTTGGGCCTCTTCTCTGGCTTTGCATCTACATCTGCATGCAATGAATCCTATGAATAAAAACTCTCATATGAAGAATAGTCAACATGTGCATGCTCATCATCTCTGACAGGTGAAAGAACAAAAGTGTATGCATGTGGCTTCTGAGGTACATGCGAGACACTTTCCTTGAATTGGACACTACGTTCAATGATGAGTCGGTTTAAGGAAACATCAATGAATCTATATCCCTTCACACTGTTGGGGTATCCAACAAATATACACTATGTACTCTTTGGATCAAGTTCCTTCCTCTTCTTAGAGGGAATCCTGGCCCATGCACGAGAATTAAATATACGGAAGTGGGTCACTTCTAGTTTGAGGCCACTCCAAGCCTCATAGGGGGTCTTATCCTTAACAAAGATATGGGGAGATATTTTTTTGATGTAGGCTGCACAATTAAGTGCTTCAGCCCATAATATCTATGGAGGTGACATTGCATGTAGCATGCGAGATACCATCTCTTTTAGAGATCTATTTTTTCACTTAGCAACTCCATGTTGTTGCAGAGTATAAGGAACTGTGTGATGCAACTAAATCTTTGCCTCATGAAAAATATTTTACATCTCATGGTTGACATACTCTCCCCCTTTATCTATTCGGAGGAATTTGATCTTGTTTCATGACTGTGTCTCAGTAAGAGATTTGAAATATTTGAGTTGTTGGAAGACCTCTGATTTTTTCCTGAGAAAGAAAATCCTTGTGAAGCGTGAGAAATGATCATAAAAAATGAGAATGTACCTTTATTTATTGATTTATGGATGTGGAAAAGGGCCCATGAGGTCACTATGGATCAAATATAAAGGAGAGAAATCCTTCTAAGTCTTTCCTTTATTGAATTTCTCTTGAGGGTGTTTTCCAAGAACACATCCCTCACAAATTTCTTTGGAGAAGTGGATGTCAGGTAGACCATCAACCATTCCTTGCTTGATAAGTTGTTACATATATCTGAAATTTAAATTCCCGAACCTTTTGTACCATATCCTACTACTTTCATCATCATGGATAAGCAGTAATGCATAATATCGTTCAATAAATTTAGAAAATGTGTAGAATCTAGATTGATGATTTACCTCATCAATAGAAACTTTGGAATTGGTTTTCATGTCATATATACCCAGTGCATCAGGTGTGAATATGAATCTCTTTCCGGTGCATGATTTTTCCATCTAATGCATGGAGAGAAGGTTGATGAAAATTTTGGGAACGTGTAGCACATTCTCGAAGATTTCGTTTGTGAGTTCAATTCTTCCTTTGTCGGTGACCTCGAATGGAGAGTTGTCCCCCATCAGAATAGGAGGACCTTTGCATGCGTAC
Organism: Picea sitchensis; assembly: GCA_010110895.2. Taxonomy (NCBI): domain Eukaryota; kingdom Viridiplantae; phylum Streptophyta; class Pinopsida; order Pinales; family Pinaceae; genus Picea; species Picea sitchensis. Next base: position 38,133 of record SNQJ01S0115557.1, read on the forward strand.
AATGAAGAGTAGAATTCTTTTGTGGCTTCCATGTGTTGTGATGCACCTAAATCTACAATTGAAGCATCGAGAGAGGATTTGATGGCAATCAAAGAATGGCTAGAATTTCCTTTCTAGGGATTATGATCTTTTGGCTTATTCTTCTTGGCACCCTTGGGGATGTGATCTCCAAGGTTTTTTTTTTTTAATATTTGGGCCATTTGATCTATCTATTTCTTCATACATGTGGATTATGGATGGAATCCTTTATGGAAATAAGTGAATTTCTCCCCTTTTCTTCCCTTTGCACCTTTAGATCCGAAGGCGTCATTGAAGGGTTTTGAGTACCCTTCCTTCTTTGGATTTGCATGTGATTTCCTTTTGTCTTTTTATTTAGATTTATTATTTTAATAACCTCTACCATAATTCAAAGTAAGTGCATGTTCTTTTGGGCCTTTGATTTTTCCCATGTTGATAAGCTTGTAATGCTCTTGTGTCAGAGATTGAATAAAGACCTCAAGAGAGGGAATCTTCTAGGTGGCTTCAAAGACGATCCTAACTGAATGAAATGTTGATACAAACACTTAGTATTCTGGACCAAGTTTGGAGAGAATGGTGAGAACCATGTGTTTCTCCTCCTTATATTTATCAACCCCGTAAGCCTTGAGTTGCGACAACAAATCCTTATATTTGGTAAAGAAGTCTTGGATGTTGTCGAAGGTTTTTGGATCTAAAGTGAGAAATTCCACCTCGAGAAAGTCTCTCCTCATCTCATCTTTTTTTACAAAAATCCCTTCCATGGTGGTCCAGGCTTCATTGGGGGTTTTACAAGAGAATGTGTGAAAAAAGAGTTCAAAGGAAATGAGACTAGAAATAGTTCCAAACGCTTCATCCATTCGATTCAGTTACTCAGATTTTTCTGTGGATGATGTGGGTTGGGTTTCTATGTCCATGGTTAAACGATATAATCCTCTGACTCAAAGATGAACTATCATCTTCTCTTTCCATGAAAATAAATTGTACAGTGTAAGAATGAATTCCTTTTAAAATTCCATTTTTTCACCGTCTTCAATCTTCGATACCTACAAAAAGAATATGTTGTGTCTTTTTCCTGGCAATCTGTTGGCTCTAATACCATGTAATTGTGTTGAACCTACGCAAAATATATCTAGCTAACAAATGACATACACAATTTGCAGAGAAAATATGAGAAAAGAGAGGTCGGAGAGAAATAATATATGAACTCTCATTAGCCGAATGAATGAATGATAATTTACACATGATATACTATGTATAACTCAACTAATGCACACTAAAGGAGAATCCAATCCACCATAGTGGTGGTATAGAGTGATCTGGACACACACCAACAATTACGGGAGTAAACTTCCACCTAGTCTAGTCTCTCAGATAGTTAACAGAGTTAACTTCCACCTAGTCTGAGTTAAATAGTCTTTTAGTCTTCATTTAACTAACTGAAACAAAGTGAAGTGAGGAAGAGATCAGGGATGATCCCAAGGACAATGTGCATTAATCGGTGATGATCCCAATGTGGCATCTAGACTCCACTCAACTAATCAAACTGAAGTGTGAACTAAATAGAATCTTCTCCTAGAGGAATATTCTCCCTAGAATATAAGAGACTGAATAATGACTAGTAAACATAGGGAAAACCTTAGGAAAAATAATTCTTAGGTGTGTGTGAAGCATCTCCAACACCCCCCTGAACATCACTATGGTGAAAATAAAGAATGGGTCCCGACAATGAGGACATGTTAGGTACCCAAGTACAAAATATACATTGAAATAATTAAGGAAATAGGGAAAAAAATCATGGGAAACTACCCCCCCCCAACCCCCCCTCAAAGTAAAATGTATGTAAAAATAATAACTAACTGCTTCTAGGAAATTGTGTCCTTTACTCCAAGAATACTGTGTAGAGAATGGAACTTATGCTCAATTAATTTCTTGGTGAAGATGTCTACAGTTTGTTCTGTTGAAGAAAAAAACTACAGGATGAATATCCCCTAATGTACTAAGTCCCGGATGAAGTGCATGTGGATATCGATGTGCTTCCTCCACTTCCTTTGAACTAGATCTCTACAGAACTTCAGAGTGCTCTGGTTGTCACATCATATGATGATCGACCACTTAAATTGAATGCCCAACTCAGTGAGAAAATGTTGTAGACACATAGCCTGAATGGTTATGTTAACTACACCTATGTTCTCTGCCTTGGCCGAAGATAGAACAATAGCAACATGCTTCTTGCTCGACCAATAGATAAGACCATAACCAAGACTAAGTGAGTAACCATATGTGGACTTGCAATCAATTGTATCACTGGCCCAGATAGAATTAGTGAACCTGATGATGTCCAATGTAGAATGTATTGAGTAGTGAATCCCAAAGGTGATGGTGCCCTATACGTATCGAAGGATATGCTTTACATCCTTCCAATGTAGCTCATTTGGTTCCTGCATGAACTTGGAGACTACTCCAACTGCATAGAAGAGGTCTGGTCTAGAGTGTGTGAGATACAACAAGATCCCCACTAACTATCTTTACAATATGCTATCCACTAGTGGAGTGTCCTCGCCATCCTCAAGTTTGACTCTTGATAGGAAAGGAGTCGGGGCATATTTTCGATTTGTCATGTGAAATATCTCAAGGATATCTCGTGCATACTTGGTATGAGACAATTTGATTTCTCGTGCATCCTAACTGATCTCGAGTCCAAAGAATAAATGTAGTGGACCCACGTCCTTCATCAAGAACCATTCATGCAGAATCCTCTTGACTGCAGCAATAGTTGAAGTCTAGAAACCGATGATCAAAAACTCGTCAACATACATAACTAGGAGTATAAGTGAATCAATCATCCTAAGCATGTAAACATTCAGGTCTAACTTTAAATTACAAACTTCTATGACAGCTGGTAGGATTACATCTTGGAATACCATGCCCTTGGGGCATGTTTAATGCTATAAATAAAATTCTTTAGTCGACAGATCAAAGATGAATCCTGCATAAATCACTGGAGATGCTCAATCTAGATATCCTCGGAGATATATCCATGAAGAAATTCATTCTTCACATCCATTTGATAGAATTCCCATCCTTTGGTTGTTGCAATGAAAAGTTCCAAACATATGGAATCCATCTTCGATATTGGAACGAAGGTCTCATCATAGTCAAAACTGTGTACCTACTGAAATCCTTTGGAAACTAGCCTGGATTTGTATCTATTAACTTGTCCATCCGCTGCACTCTTAGTCTTGTAGACCCATCTGCACTTGGAAATTTTTTTACCTAAAGGAAGAGGAACTAGATCTCAATTTTAGTTCTTGAGGAGAGAGTTGTACTCCTCCTGCATGGTGGATTCCCAAAAGGGATTTCTAGTAGTGTAATCATAGGACTGTGCATATGAATACTAAACCAATAAAATATGCCTAGGTGGCATCGATTTAGTGGCAGTGAGTACAAGAGGAAGTGCCTCAAAATAAAATCGGGTCCTCATAGTATCATCTGGATCCCCAACAAGATCTCCTACATCTTTAAGAGTAGTCTTGGCCCACTTGGGCCTCTCCTCTAGCTCTGCATCTGCATCTACATGCACTAACTCTGCATCTAATTGTACTAACTTGGTATATGAATCACATGAATCCTATGAATCAGAAATCTCATATGAAGAAGAACCAACATCTGCATGCTCATCATCTCTGACAGGTGGACGGACAAAAGTGTGCATGCGGCTATTGAAGTACATCCAAGACACTTTCCTCAAATTTGACACTACGCTCAATGATGAGCCGGTCCTAGGAAATATCAATGAGTCTGTATCCCTTCACACCATAGGGGTTTCCAATAGAGATAGACTATGTGCTATGTGGATCAAGTGCCTTCCTCTTCTTAGAGGGAATCATATCCCATGCATGAGAACCGAATATACGGAAGCGGGTCACTTCCAGTTTGAGGGCACTCAAAGCCTCATAGGGGGTCTTATCCTTGACAGATATATGAGGAGATCTATTTTGGTTGTAGTTTGCACAATTATATGCTTCAACCCATCATCTATGTGGAAGTGACTTTGCATGTGCATTTAAGATGCCTTCTCTTTTAGAGATCTATTTTTCTGCTCAACAACTCCATTTTTCTGCGGAGTATAAGGAACCATGTACTACAACTGAATCTCGACCTCATGAAAAATATTTTGTATATCATGGTTGACATACTCTCCTACATTATCTATTTGGATTGCTTTGATCTTCTTTCCTGACTGTGTCTAAACAAAGGGATTTGAAATATTTGAGGTGTTCGAAGACCTGTGATTTTTTCCTAAGAAATAAAATCCATGTGAAACGTGAGAAATAATCAACAAAAATGAGAATGTATCTTTCCTTATTGATTGATGGATGTGGAAAAGGGCCCATGAGGTCACTATATATCATATTTGAAGGAGAGGAAGCCTTCTAAGTCTTTCCTTTGTCGAATTTCTCTTGAGGGTGTTTTCCAAGAACACATCCCTCACAAATTCCTTTGGAGAAGTGGATGTCAAGTAGACCATCAACCATTTCTTGCTTGCTAAGATGTTTCATATATTTGAAATTCAAATGTTTGAACCTTTTGTGCCATATGCTACTTCTTTCATTAGCATGGATAACCAATAATGAAAAATCTGGTTAAATAAAATCATAAAATTTTTAGAGTCTGGATTGATGATTTACCTCACTAGTGGAAACCATGGAATTGGTTTGAATGTCATAGATATCCACTACATCTAGTGTGAATATGAATCTATTTCCGATGCCAAAGTTTTACATCTAATACATAGAGAGAATATTGATGAAAATTTTGGGAACATGTAGCACATTCTCGAAGCTTTCGTTTGTGAGTTCAATTATTTCTCTATCGGTGACCTTGAATGGATATTTGTCCCCCATCAGAATAGGAGGACCTTTTCATGCATCCAATGAAGAGTAGACTTGTTTTTTGGATTCCATGTGGTGTGATGCACCTAAATCTACAATCCAAGCATTGGGAGAGGAGTTCATGGCAATCAAAACATGGCTAGAATTACCTTTATGGGGATTCTAATATTTTCCTTTCTTCTTCTTGTCACCCTCAAGGATGTGAGATCTAAGATTGTTTTGTTGAAGTATTTGGTCCATTTGATCTATTTATTTCTGCATAAATGTGGATTCTATATGGAATCCTTTATGGCAATAAGTTCATTTCTCCCCTTTTCCTCCCTTTCCACCTTTGGATCTAGAGGCATCGTTGAAGGGTTTTGAGTACCCTTCCTTATTTGGATTTGCATGTTCTTTCCTTTTGTACTTTTCTTTATATTTTTTATTTTGATGAACACTACCATCATGCACAGTAAGTGCATTCACCTTTGGGCCTTTGATTTTTCTCATGGTGATAAGCGTGTTCTTCTCTTGTGTGAAAGATTCAATAAAGGGCTCAAGAGAGGGCATCTTCCAGGTGTCTCCAGAGGCAAGCCTAACTAAATAAAATGTTTATATAAACAATGAGTGTTCCATACCAATTTTGGAGACAATTGTGAGAATCATTTGTTTCTCCTCATATTTATCAACCCCGCAAGCCTTGAGTTGTGACATCAAATCCTTATATTTGGTAAATAAATCTTGGAGATTATCGAAGGATTTTGGATCCAAAGTGAGCAATTTCACCTCGAGCATGTGTCCCCTCATCTCTTCCTGTTTTCTAAAAATCCTTTCCATGGTGGTCCAGGATTCATTGGGGGTTTTACAAGAGGATATGTGAAAGAGGAGTTAAAAAGAAATGATGCTATAAATAGTTCCAAACGCTTCATCCATTTGATTCAGATAATTGGATTTTTCTATGGATGATGTGGGCTCAGTATTTGTGTACATGGTTAACCTATATAATCTACTACCTCAAAGATGCACTATCATCTTCTCTTTCCATGCAAAGAAATTGTACGTTGTAAGAATGATTTTTTTCAAAAATTCCATTTTTTCGTTGTCTTCAATCTTCAATACCTACAAAATGAATCTGGTGTGAATTTTTCCTAGAAATTCGTCACCTCTATTACCATGTAAATATGTTGAACCTTCACATAACAGATCTATATAACAAATGACATACACAATTTGAAGAGAAAATATGAGAAAACAAAAGTAGGAGAGAAAGAATGGAAGAATTATCATTAGTTGAATGAATGAATGTTAATTTACACATGATATACCATGTATAACTAAACTAATGCACACTAGAGGATAATCCAATGCACCATAGTGGTGGTATAGAGTGATTTGGACACACACCAAAAATTACAAGAATAAACTGCCACCTAGTCTAGTCTCTCAGGTAGTTATGGGAGTTAACTGCCACCTAGTCTGAGTTAACTATTATCACAGTCTTCAGTTAACTGAATGAAATAGAGATAAGTGAGAAAGATTTCAGAGGATCATGAGTAATGCACTAGTCTTTTGATGATCCCAAGGACAATTTTCATTACCTAGTGATGATCCTAATGTTGCATGGTGATGATCCCAATGTAGCAACTCGAATTCACTCAACTGATCAAACTAAAGTGTAAATTGAAAAGAATATTCTCCCTAGATTATAGGAGGCTGAATAATAACTATTAAACATAGGGAAAACCTTAGGAAAGAGAATTACTAGGTGTGTATGAAGTATCTTCAACACCCTCCTGAACATCACTATGGTGAAAATAAAGAATGGGTCTCAAGAACGAGGCCATGTTAGGTACCCAAATACAAAATATACACTATAATAAATGAGGAAAGAGGGAAAACCTCATGGGAACCCCAACACCCCCCCCNCCCCTCAAAGTGAAATGTATGTAAACAGAAGAATTGGAAGTTGCTAGGCATATGTGTCCTTCACTCCAAGAAGACTGCAGAGAGAATGGAACTTCTTCTCAGTGAAGGTTTTGGTGAAGATGTATGCATTCTGTTTTGTTGAAGGAAATAACTACAGGTTGATGATCCACTCATGTACGAAGTCCCGAATGTAGTGCATGTGTATCTCAATGTGCTTCATCCACTACCTCTCAACTGGATCTCTACAGAACTTTAGAGAGCTCTAGTTGTCACACCATATGATGATCGACTGGTGAAACTGAATGCCCAATTCAGTGAGAAACTTTTGTAGCCACATATCCTAAATGGTTATGTTAAATAACCCTTTGTACTCTTCCTTGGATGAAGATAGAGCAATAGAATCTTTCTTCATTCTCGACCAAGAGATGGGCCCTTAACCAAGACTGACCAAGTAACCATATGTTGACTTACAATCAATCCAATCACCAACCCAATCAAAATCAGTGAACTCGATGAGGTCCAATGTAGAGTCTATTGCGTAGAAAATCCTAAAGGTGATATTTCTATGTACGTGTATAAGGATACACTTTGCATCCTTCCAATGTAGCTCATGTGACTCCTGCATGAACATGGAGACTGCTCCAACTTCTTAGGAGAGGTCTGGTCTGGAGTGTGCAAGATACAACAAGCTCCCCACTAGTTTTCTATACAATGTGTTGTAAACCAGTGGAGTGTCCCCGCCATCCTCAATTCTGACACCTAATAGGAAAGGAGTCGGGGAAGATTTTCAATCTGTCATGTGAAATATCTCAAGGATATATCATGCATACTTGTCCTGAGACAATTTGATGCTTGATGCATCTTGATCGATATCGAGTCTAAGGAAGAAATGTAGAATACCCATGTCCATCATCAAGAACCTGTCATGAACAATCCTTTTAACTGCAACAATAGTTGAAGTCGAGCAACCAATGATCAACAAATAATCAACATGTAGAACTAGGAGTAGAAGTGAATCAGTTGTCTTGAGCATGTAAACATTTGGGTCTGACTTACAACGTACAAGTTTCTATGACAATAGGTAGGAGTTCATCTTGGCATACCACTCACTTGGGGCCTGCTTGAGGCCATAAAGAGACTTCTTCAGTCGATAGACCAAATATGAATCCTTCATAAATCCTTGGGGTTGATCCATATAGATCTCCTGAGATAGATATCTATGAAGAAATGCATTTTTCATGTCCATATGATGGACTTCCCATTCTATGGTTGTCACAATGGCAAGTTCCAAATGTATGGAATCCATCTTTGATACTAGTGTGAAGGTATCATCATAGTCAATACCGTGTACCTATTGAAATCCTTTGGAAACTAGCCTAACTTTGTATCTTCTAACCTATCCATCCACTACACTCTTGGTCCTGTGGACCCATCTACACCTGACAAGTTTCCTTCCTAAAGGAAGGGGAACTAGATCCCAAGTTTGGTTGTCAAGGAGGCAGTTGTACTCTTCCTGAATGGAGGATTCCCAAAAGGGATTTGCAACATCCTTTCCATAGGACCGTGGATCTGAAGACTAAACCAAGAAAATATGCTTGGGTGGCATCAGTTCAATGGCAGTGAGTGCAAGAGGAGGCTTCTCAAAATCATATCGAGTGATCCTAGTATCAGCTGAATCCCCAACAAGATCTCTTGCATCTTGAAGAGTAGTCTTGAACCAATTTGGCTTCTGCTTTGGCTCTGCATATTCATCTACAAGCACTAGCTCTCTATGACTGTAATGACTCGGTATCTAAATCATCTAAATCCTCTGAATAAAAAATTTCATCTGAAGAAGAGTTGACATGTGCATTCTCATCATCTCTAATAGGTGGAAGAGCAAAAGTGTCTGCATTTGGCTGTTGAGGTACATGTGAGACACTATCCTTGAATTGGACACTACACTCAATGATGAGTCAGTTTGAGGAAATATCAATGAGTTTGTATCCCTTCACATCATCGGGGTATCCAACAAATATACACTTTGTGCTCTATGAATCAAGTGCATTCCTCTTCTCAAAGGGAATCCTGGCCCATTTATGAGAATTGAATATACATAATTGGGTCACTTCCGATTTGAGGCCACTCCAAGCCTCATAGGGGTTCTTATCCTTGAAATATCTATGAGGAGATCTATTTTTCATGTTGGTTGCACATTTAAGTGCTTCAATCCATAGTCTCTGTGGAAGTGACTTTGCATGTAGCATGCAAGATACCATCTCTTTTAGAGATCTATTTTTCTACTCAACAACTATGTTTTGCTGTGAAGTATAAGGAACCATGTGCTGCAACTGAATCTCAGCCTCATGAAAAATATTTTTTATCTCATGGTTGACATACTCTCCCATGTTATCTGTTCAGAGGACTTTGATCTTCTTTCCTGACTATGTCTCAACAAGGGCTTTGAAATCTTTGAGGTATTGGAAGACCTCTAAGTTTTTCATGAGATAGAAAATCCATGTGAAGCATGAGAAATCATCAACAAAAATGAGAACGTACTTTGATTTATGGATTGATGGATCTATAAAAAGGCCAATGAGATCACTATGGATCAGATCTAAAGGGGAGGAAGCCTTCTAAATCTTTCCTTTGTCGAATTTCTCTTGAGGGTGTTTTCCAAGAATACATTCCTCACAAATTACTTTGGAGAAGTGGATGTCAGGTAGACCATCAACCATTCCCTTCTTGATAACTCGTTGCATATATATGAAATTTAAATTCCCAAACATTTTGTGCTATATCATAGCTTTCATCAACATGGGTAAGCAGTAATGCAAAATCTAGTTCAATAAATTTAGAAAATGTGTGGAATCTCAATTGATGATTTACCTCATCGGTAGAAACCCTAGAATTGGGGTGCATGTAATAGATATGCATTGTAGCATGTGTGAATATGACTCTCTTTCCAGTGCCAGATCTTTCCATCTAATACATAGAGAGAAGGCTGATAGAAATTTTGGGAACATGTAGCACATTCTCGAAGCTTTTCTTTGTGAGTTCAATTCTTCCTTTGTCGATGGCCTCGATTGGAGAGTTATCCCCCATTAGAATAGGAGGACCTTTGCATGCATCCAATGAAGAGTATAATTATTTTGTGGCTCCCATGTGGTGTGATGCACCTAAATCTATGATCCAAGCATTGGGAGAGGATTTGATGGCAATCAAAGCATGTCTATAATTTCCTTTCTGAGAATTTTGATCTTCTAGATTCTTCTTCTTGGTACCCTCAGGGATGCGATCTCGAAGGTTGTTTTGTTGAAGTATTTGAGCCATTTGATCTATCTGTTTCTTCATACATGCAGATTATGGATGGAATCCTTTATGGACATAAGTTCATTTCTCACCTTTTCTCCCCTTTCCACCTTTGGATCCGGAGGCATCGTTGAAGCGTTTTTAGTACCCTTCCTTCTTTGGATTTTCATGTGCTTTCCTTTGGTGTTTTTCTTTATATTTCTGATTTTGATGACAAATACCATCATGCATAGTGAGTGAATGCACATTTGGTCTTTTGATTTTTCCCATGTTGATAAACTTGTTCTTCTCTCATGTTAAAGATTCAATAAAAACCTCAAGAGAGGGAATCTTCCAGGTGGCTCCAGAGGTGAGCCTAAATGAATGAAATGTTGATACAAAAACTGAGTATTCCAGACCAAGTTTGGAGAGTATGGTGAGAACCATTTTTTTCTCATTCTTAGATTTTTCAAACTCACAAGCTTTGAGTTGCGACAACAAATCCTTATATTTGGTAAATAAGGCTTGGAGATTGTCGAAGGTTTTTGGATCGAAAGGGAGAAATTACACCTTGAGCATGTGTCCCATCAACTCATCTTGTTTTCCAAAAATATGCTCCATGGTGGTCGAGGCTTCATTGGGTTTTTTTATAGGAGGATATGTGAAAGAGGATTTCATGAGAAATGAGACTACAAATAGTTCCAAACACTCCATCCATTCGATTCAGATACTTGTATTTTTCTATGGATGATGTGGGTTTGGTCTCTATGTCCATGGTTAACCTGTATAATCCTCTTCTTTGAAGATGCACTATCATATTCTCTTTCGATGAAAATAAATTGTACGATGTAAGAATGGATTCTTTTGGAAATTCCATTTTTCCGTTGTCTTCAACCTTCAATACCTGCAAAAAGAATATGGTGTGTATTTTTTCTAGAAATTCTTCGACTCTAATACCATGTAAATGTGTTGAACCTGCATAGAATTGATCTATATAACAAATGGCATACACAGTTTGCAGAAAAAATATGAGAAAAGAGAAGCAAGAGAGAAAGAATGGAAGAATTCTCATTAACCTAATCAATGAATGATAATTTACACATGATATACTCTGTATAAATCAATTGATGAACATTGGAGGAGAAGCCAATGTGTCATAGTGGTGGTATAGAGTGATCTAGAAAAACACCAAAAATTATCGAAGTAAACTTCCACCTAGTCTAGTCTCTCAGGTAGTTATGCAGATTAACTGCCACCTAGTCTGAGTTAACTAGTCTCTCAGTCTTCAGTTAACTAACTGAAACATAGCCAAGTGAGGTGAAAATAATGGAATTATGAGTATTGTTCTAGTGTGGTGATGATCCCAAGGACAATGTGCATTAGTTGGTGATGATCCCAATGTTGCATGGTGATGATCCCAATGTGGCATCTAGATTGCACTCAACCGATCAAACTGAAGTGTGAACTGAAGAGAATATTCTCCTAGAGGAATATTCTCCCTAGACTATAGGAGACTGAATAATGACTAGTAAACATAGGGAAAACCTTAGGAAAAATAATTATAAGGTGTGTGTGAAGTATCTCCAAAGACCCCCTATGAACATCACTATGGTGAAAATAAAGAATGGGTCCTAGAAATGAGGCCATGTGAGGTGCCCAAATACAAAAGATACATTGAAATAAATGAGGAAGGATGGAAAACCTCATGGGAACCCCCCCCCCGCAATCAAATTAAAATGTATGTAAAAATAAGAACTGACAATTGCTAGGAAACTGTGTCCTTCACTTCGAGATGAGTGCACGAAGAATGTAACTTCTACTCAGTGAATTCCTTATTGAATATGTTTACAGTCTGTTATGTTGAAGGAAATAAATGTAGGTCGATGATCCCCTCATGTACTAAGTACTAGATGTAGTGCATGTGGATACTGATGTGCTTCGTTCACTGCCTATGAACTAGATCTCTGTAGAACTTCAGAGTGCTCTGGTTTTCAAACCAAATGACGATCAGTCAGTGAAATTGAATGCCCAATTCAGTGAGAAAATGTTATAGACACATAACCTAAATGGTTATGTTAACTACCCCTTTGAACTCTGCCTTGGTTGAATATAGATTAATAACAACCTGCTTCTTTCTCGACCAACAGATAGGCTCAGAACCAAGACTGAGTGAGTAACCAAAAGTGGACTTGTGATCAATACTATCACCAACCCAGTTAGAATCAGTGGACCTAATGAGGTCCAATGTATATTTAGTTGCTTAGTGAATCCCAAAGGTGATGGTTTCCTATATGTATTGAAGAATATGATTTTCATCCTTCTAATGTAGCTCATGTGGCTCCTGCATGAACGTGGAGACTATTCCAACTGCATAGGAGAGGTCTCGTCTGGAGTGTTTGAGATACAACAAGCTCCCCACTAGTTGTATCTACAATGTGTTTTCCACTAGTGGAGTGTCCCCACCATCCTCAAGTATGACACTTGATAGGAAAGGAGTCATGGAAGACTTGAAATTTGTCATGTGAAATATCTCAAGGATATCTTGTGCATACTTGGCTTGAGACAGTTTGATGCCTGACGCATCTTGAATTATCTTGAGTCCAAGGAATAAATGTAGTGAACCCATGTCTGTCATCAAGAACCTGTCATTCGAAATCCTCTTGACTGTCGCAATAGTTGAATTCAAGCAACCGATGATAAGAAAATCATCAACATACAGAACTAGGAGTAAAATTGAATCAATCTTCATGAGCATGTAAAAATTCGGGTCTGACTTACAAGGTACAAAGTTCTGTGACAACAAGTACTAAGGAGTCCATATTGGCATATCATGCCCTTGGGGCCTTTTGGAGGCCATAAAGAGACTTCTTCAATCAACAAACCAAAGATGAATCCTTCATAAATCCCTGGGGTTGCTCCATATAGATATCCTCCGAGAGATCTCTTGTTAAGCCCCAATATTGGCTCATTACCCCTTAATTGGGGAATATTACATTAATAATGTTATTTTATTCATGTGGGCTTTATTCCATTAGTTGTAATTATACCTCCTAGTCTCCTATATATACCAAGGAGACATTTTCATTTGGAATCATCTTGGAATTGTACATTTATGTGGGCATAAGGAGGTTTCCCCCTTGAAGAGGCTTATTATCTGGATTTCTCTCTTTTTCAAGGCGTTGAGTACTTATTCTGAGGTTTTTCTATGCTATATTGATATTTGGTTCTTAACATATGGTATTAGAGCTCAAGGTCTTGAGGTTTCTCTGCTACATCTGAGACACCTTGGAATTTTAGCTATAACTTGTTTTCTACAAGGTTTCAAAAGGAACGAATTGGAGGATATTTAGTATATGGATCAAGGTACGTTGGGTTAAAATTTCAACTCCCGAGGCCTTATAATTTTGGAGATACAACCTGTGCAAGATAGGGTTCTGGAATCATACTGAACTGAGTCATTGCGGAATTTTCGCTATAAAATTGTTTATGTAATGTTTCAGACCTTGAACTCCAAAGGATATTCACAGAAATTAGTAATTTATTTGTGGTAAAAATTTCAGTTTCTGGTTCATCTTATATTTGTAGATACACCCTGTGGAAGACAAGGTATCTGACTAGTCCTATTGACTAGTCTCAAGAAGGTGTTTCAGGAAAAATAATCATAACTTATTCCTAGATTATCCAAATTGAGTGATACTAGTTGCATTGGATAGTCGACCATATTTAGTATATGTGGTACGAGTTTCAGAATTTTATATCAATTATTTTGTGTCGGGCACGCTATAAAAGTGACAACTCTCGGAAAGGCCAAAATTCAGCAAGTTGTGGGGAAGTTACTGTAAATTCCACTTGGCACATCCAATTTTGATCAGACCTGTGGCATTGCAGAGAATAAATATCAGAGAACTACAAAAAATAAAATTTCATACCTAGAAGTGCCGAAACTTTGGAGATACAGCAGAAGAAATATTGTCTAGAAGAACCACCTCAAAATCAAGGTTCAAAAGTGATACTTGGCCAACATGCCACCCAAAAAGGGAACTTCTACACCAAATAAGCCTCCAGATAATCCTACATGGACTCTTGATGAAGCTGAAGAAATGCATAGGGACATAAATGATTTACAAAAGAAGAAAATAACAAAAGATGAACTACAAGAGATGGTGGAGGGTTTAAAAGGGGAGATCATGGAAGGATTGAAAATTTTCATAATAGAGAGGACACCTGAAAGTGAAAATGT
>SNQJ01S0115558.1:0-14958 GCA_010110895.2 Picea sitchensis
TATTTTATCAAAGCCCTGACGCAAACCAAGCTCATCAACATGGGCAAAATCAAAGGCCCAAAGACGCATGCACTCACTGTGCAAGATGGAAGCCAAAAATATAATAAATCTAAAGATAAATATAAATGGAAAGATCATGCACATCTGAAGAAGGAAGGGTACACAAAACCCTTCACCGATGCCTCCGGATCCAAATGGGAAAAGGGAAGAAAAGAGGAGAAATGCACGTAGTGTCACAAATGATTCCATTCAGAATTCGCATGCATGAAAAAAAAATAGATCTGATGTCTCAAATACTTCAGAAAAACAACCTTGGATATGGCATCCCCAAGGGTGCCAAGAACAAGAAGCCAGAAGATCCGAATTCCAAGAAAGGAAATTATAGCCATGCCTTGATTCCCATCAACTCCTCTCCCGATGCTTGGATGATAGATTCAGGAGCATCACATCACATGGATGCCTCAAAATACATATATTATTCTTTGGATGCATGCAAAGGTCCTCCTATTCTGATGGGGGACAACTCTTCTGTCGAAGTCACCGACAAAGGAAGGATTGAACTCACCAATGGAATCTTTGAGAACGTGTTGCATGTTCCCAAAATTTCCGTCAACCTTCTCTCTATGTATTAGATGACAAATGCCGACACCATAAATAAATTCATATTCACAACAAATTCCGTGGACATATATGGCATGCAAACCAACTCCAGGGTTGCTACTGGTGAGGTAAATCATCAGTCTAGATTGTATACATTTTTTTAATTCATTGAACCTGATTTTGCTTTACTGCTTACTCATGCTAATGAAAGTAGTAGGATATGGCACGGAAGGTTTGGACATTTGAATTTTAGATACATGCAATAGTTTAGCAAGCAAATATTGGTTGATGGTCTACTAAACATCCATTTCTTCAAGGGACTATGTGAGGGACGTGTTCTCGGGAAACACTCTCAAGATAAATTCGACAAGGGAAAGTCTCAGAGAGCCTCCACACCTTTAGATCTGATCCACAGTGACCTTATGGGTTCTTTTCCACATCCATAGATCATCAAAACGAGGTTTGTTCTCATTTTTGTTGATGATTTCTCACGTTTTACATGGATCTACTTTTTCAGGAAAAAATCCGAGGTCTTTCAACACCTTAAAGATTTCAAAGCCCTAGTTGAGACATAGTCTGGAAAGAAGATCAAGGTCCTCTGAACTAATAACGAAGGAGAGTATGTAAATAATGAGATCCATGATATTTTCCATGAGGCAGGGATACATTTGCAACACACAGTTCCCTATACTCCGTAGCAAAATGAAGTTGCTGAGAAGAAAAACAGATCTCTAAAGGAGATGACATCTTGTATGCTGCATGAAAAGTCACTACCATAGAGACAATGGGCTGAAGCACTTAATTGTGAAACATACATCCAAAACAGATCTGCCCATAGAGGTTTCAAGGATAAGACCCCCTATGAGGCTTGGAGCAGCCTCAAACCGGAAGTGACCCACTTTCGCATTTTTGGTTCATGTGCATGGGCCCAGATTCCCTCTGAAAAGAGGAAGACACTTGATCCACATAGAACTGAGTCAATTTTTGTTGGATACCCTGATGGTGTGAAGGGATATAGGCTTATTGATCCTTCCTCAGACCAACTCATCATTGAGAGAAGTGTCCAATTCGAGGAAAGTGTCTCACATGCATCCCAACAACAACATGTAGGCACCTTCATTCTTCCACTTGTCCGAGGTGATGAGAATGCACATGCCAACTCTTATTCAGACGAGAGCTCTGACTTAGAGGACTCAGATGATTCAGATTTAGAGCCAATACAGTCAGATGCCGAGTCAGAGCATCCAAATGCAGTTTTAGAGCCAGAAAAGAGGCCCAAGTTGGCAGAGACTACTCTTTAGGATGTAGGGGATATCGTTGGTGATCCAACCGATAATATGAGGAATCGATTTGATTTCGAGGAGCCTCTTATTGCAGTCACTGCAACTGAACCATTTCCCTCCAAGCATATTTTCTTGGTTTAGTCTTCACATCCACAATCTTATGGCGAGGCTGCTGGAAATCCGTTTTGGGAATCCGCCATGCAGGAGGAGTACAACTCCCTAAATACCTTTTGGTAATCCGCCATGCATGAGGAGTACAACTTCCTCCTCGAGAACCGGACTTGGGATCCGGGTTCCCCTTCCTTTGGGAGGAAACTTGTCATATGCATAAGGGTCTACAAGACCAAGAGCACAATGAATGGGCATACTAGAAGATACAAAGGCAGGCTTTTCGCCAAAGGTTTTCAATAGGTTCATGGTATTGACTATGATGAGACTTCTGCTCCAAGATTTAAGATGGATTCGATACAATTGACACTTGCCATTGCGGAAACTGAAGGATGGGAAGTCCATTAGATGGACATGAAGAATGCATTTCTTCACGGTGATCTCTCTAAAGAGATCTACATGGAACAACCCCATGGATTTATGCAAGACTCATATTTGGTCTCCTGTTGGACTGAAGAAGACCCTTTATGGCCTCAATCAGTCTCGAAGGACGGTATGTTAATATCATGGACTCCTACTTGTCAGCGGAAAATTTCATTGTACATTGTACCAGGGACCCAAATTTCTACATGGTCGATGAATGTGATTCACTTCTGCTTTTATTTTTGTACGTTGATGATTTGATGATTAGATGATCACAGTTTTCTCAACTTCAACCATTGTTGAGCCGGCAGAGGATTCTACATGATATGTTTTTTGATGATGGACATGTCTCACTCACACTTATTCCCTTAGAATCAAGATCATCTTCAGATGCATCGTGCATCGAACCGCCTCGGGCCAAGTATGCATAAGATCTCATTGAGATATTTCATTACGATGTGATCATATATGCTCCGAATTCTCTCCTATCGTGAGCTCCAAACTTGAGGATGTAGGGGAGACTCCACTAGTTGACAACACACACTGTACATAAACTAGTGGAGCTTGTTGTATCTCACACACTCCACACCGTAACTATCCTAAGGGCCATAATAGCTTTCCGTAGTCTGGCGCAGAGCCGCATGAGATACATTGAAGTACCGAAGAGTATCCTTCGGGATGAATGGAACTCATCACCTTGGGATTCATTATGAAATAGACTCCACATTACAGCTCATCGAGTTTACTTCCATTTTGACTACCGGCGAGCAGACACTATTGCAAGTCCAATATCTAGATACTCACTCAGCCTTGGTTCCAAGCCTATCTTATGGTCGAGCAAGAATCAAGTTGCCATTTCTCTATCTTTTGTCAAGGCACACACAGTAAGTATTTAACAAAACCATTCAGGATGTGTGGTTACAACATTTTCTCACCGATGAAGCATTGAGTTTCATTGGTTGACCGCCATTCGAGTGGCAACTAGATAATTCTCAAGTTCTGCAGATATCCACTTCAAAGACAACGGATGAAACACAACTTCCTAGCAACTATAGTTCTTCTTTACACATACATTATACCTGAGGGGGGTTTTTCCCATGAGTTTTTTTTTTTTTTATTTATATTTTATTTTCAATGTATATTTTGTACATGGGTACCTTATTAGGCTTGTTGTTGGGACCCATTTTTATTTTCACCATAGTGGATAAAATTCATGGGGTGTTGGAGCTATCAATAATAATTCCTAGGATTTATTTTTCCTATTGTTTTTCCTTGTTTATTAGTCATAATTAGTCATTATCCAAATTCTTTATATTTTAGGGGAGAATATTCCACCTCGGAGAATATTCTCTTCAATTGACACTTCATTGACAAGCGATGAGCTACGATGTTGCATTGTTTTATCACCTTGAAACATTGGGATCATCACTATGTTAATTCAACCTTTCCTTGGGATTATCATCGGACCGGGTGTATTAATTCTTGATTTTCTCGGAAGTTAACTCCTCACCACTTCCTCTCGCTCATTCGCTAACCAAAGACTAGTTGACTAGTTAACTTAACTAGGTAGCAGTTCACTCCCCTAACTACCCGAGACTGTGACTAGGGTGGCGCTTAACTCGTGAATAATCGGTGTGTCTAGATAACTCCAATACAAGCACTATGGCACATTGGTTCCTCCACCGCACTCATTGAGTTATACATAGTATATCATGTGTAAATTAGTCATTATTCACAACTAATGATAATTCTTCATCTTCTCTCCTTCTTCCTCTTTTCCAATTCTGCAAATGTATATTGTTTAGCTAGATCTATTCCTCGCTTAGTTCAACACATTTGAGGCTGATATGTTGAACTAAAAGATAGTTCTGTCTCTAGTTTCTTCCACAATATCCTCCAGAAAATGACCAACAAATTTAGTAAGGTTCTCGTCTAAGACAATGCTCTTGGAAAACCTATGAAGTCTCACAACTTCATTGAAAAAACAAATTTGCAATGTGTTGCATCATTAGTTTTCTTGCATGGTATAAAGTGTGCCATCTTTTCAAATATAGCACAACGACCACAAATATGGAATCACTTCCCTTTGTGTTCTTGGAAATCCCAACACGAATCCATGCTTATTGCATCCCCAAAGGCCTATGTGGAATAGGAAATGGTTGATAATCCATTGTTCTCGCTTTCTTTACCTTTGCATACTAGAAAATATTACATTTGTTGCCAAGATCTTTTCACTATTCTTCATACCACCCAACAACATGAACTATTCAACTGTGCAAATGTCTGTCATGGTCGAAATGTCCCGCTAGACCTCCACTATGTTTTTCCTTCAACACATTATCTCTCATTGATTACTCTCGTATGCACAACTGGAAAACTTACAACAATCCATCTTGAATCATATACCTTGTCTAATCTGCTTTCTACCTCGAGAACAATATTTTCGCGATGCTCCATATGCCTCTTTTAAAATCTTAGATTATCACAATACATTTCTCTAAGGTGTTCAAACCCCAAGGTTTTCACTCTTGAAACTGAGCAGAATTCATACATATCCTCCTTTTCAATGCATCAACAAATTTGTTACATTACTAAAAATATAAGTTTAATGACAAAAAGTGAAATTTAACATAAAACTCTATCCACTTATCATGTTTATAGTTTAACTTCTCCCTCGCTTAATATGAATTGCAAAGCCCTCGGCCATTCATGTACAAACAAATTTTGAACAAGGTAGTGCCTTATTTATTTAAGGCTTGAATTGTTGCATAAAATTTTATCATATGTGGAGTACTCTCTTAGTGTCATTCATATTCTCACAGAAATATGCAACATGCCTATTATCTTGGCTCAAGATTGCTCCAATTGCAACTCCACTAGCTTCACATCTTACTTGAAATGTCTTCCGAAATTGGACAAGACCGTAATCTATTGTTCTCATATCTTCTCCTTTAATATCCCAAAAAATTTTCTCAACTTTCTTTCCACTTAAAATACTCTTGTGCCTTTTCTTCACCAGATCTAATATTGGTGCACAAATTCCACTAAATTTCTAATGAACTTCCTATAGAAAATCGCTAGTCCATGGAAGCTTCTCACCCCAAATATGCTTCTTGGTGACGCCCATTCCTTGATTTCTCTCACCTTCTCTCGATCCGTTTCTCAATTCATTTGAAGATATTACAAAACCAAGTAAAAGAATTATCTCTCAAAAAAAGGACTTCTTCAGATACGACAACAAATTCTAGCCGCACTTTCTCATCACTACTACAGCAGGTTCTAAATGACCCGGAGTTTTACCAAGACTACTATATCATCCGATATACAATCACAACTTACTAATAAAATATTTCAATACCTCATTCATCAACCTCATAAAGGACTTGGGGCACATTTGCTAAGACAAATGGCATAACAAGCTACCTATACAACTCCTTCATTTCGTTTTAGTGACTGCTTTTCCACCATCAACTTCTCTCATCCTTATTTTGTGATATCCACTTTCTACGTCTATCTTTGAAAAAATATTTTTCTCCACCAAACAATCCATTAAGTCATCCATCCTTGAAAAGAACATGTAACCGACGCAGATCTTGTTTATGTATATTCTTGAGTTCCGCATTAATATCTCTCCATACCCATCCTCCATCCTTTTTTCGGATTTAACACATTTGGTACTACATGTGGACTCAATATTTCTCTGAATAACCCTTTGTATTGCGTATGGACTCAAGCTTTCTCCGACTAACTCTATCACCGAAGTGACATAGATGACAACAAGTGTCCACATAATCAACAACTAGGATTTAGCTTACCTTTTCCTGGGATGCACTTCTCAGATCCTTCTCGATATGATGATGCGCGGCTCCCCCTCGTGATCGTGATGGTTGCAATCTCCTTCACCGCTTCGAGAGTTTTTCTGCTCCACACAAAACTTCAAAGCCTTTCTCATAATTAACTCTTCGATCTTATTCCACGTATCCTCAATGCAACCAACGACTAGGATTACTTCTCGGCTTGAGGACTTCGATGATCCCAACTCTTTAAACCACTTTGAAACCTCCAAATTATGAAGTGCCAAAATACTCCATGACTAAACTCCGTGCAACTCCCCCAGATCCGGGACGGCTCAGTGATACCGCCTCCTTAATGGATCTTGCTCAGCACTAGTGAAATATTAAAGGTTCTCCTATTAAAGAATTCTCTCCGCTTACCTCTTCTCGATCTGTTCTTCCTTCAACCGCTAACTCCCTTTGCATTTTGTCTCGACACTTAAAAGCCATCACTCCCCAGGTAATTTCTTGTAACAAGCTCTCAGGTGATCAAGACACCTTGCAACAATTATTTACACTTTTATGCAAATAATATTAAGTTCCTCCTCCTGGGATTCTGAAATAAAACACCTTGTCGACACACTCCTGCGGACAATATGCACTCTCCCGTATACAAAGCTCCAAGTTATCTCTCCCGAACTTGTTCCTCCTTGACACTCTAAACTTCTTAGAATGATTTCTTCGATACTTATCCAAATATCGACCTTGCGCACACCTTGCAACAAGATTACTTCAACTTAAATCCTGATGGGAGACTGTGCACTCCTTTCAATAGTTCTTATATGGCTCAATTGTTCCTCCCGAACAATATGAATTCAGTGTGTTTCCTCATACACACACTTTCAATCTATCCCTCCCAAACTTTCTAAGTCAAAAAAGACTGTTAATAAAATTTCTAACAACTCGAATTTCGGGGATCAAAATTCTAACAACTCCTGAATTTCTTGGGGAAGATCATCCATAGAAGTACTTGTAAGGATGACTCGATTCCTTACCAAAACAAACTACATGTCCTTCTCCTTCTTGACTTCACTCAAGAGTTCCTTCCCAATCATAAGAAGCATAATATTTATTGTTTCTTCTTTCACCTTATTATCCTCAATTGGTAGCAACATATGCATCCCACCATTCTTCTCCAATGTATATATATTTTTCCTCCCATCATGAATTACAATAAGATAATACTTCCTGAACTAATTTATATGATAATCCTTGGGCATGAAATTAGCCCCTTCATCTTACAATACCATCTCCGCTGCAAATTTTGATATTTTTCTTTCCTTTGCATCTCTCAAGTTAGCCCCACTTCATCCCACCACAACATTGCATGTCCTTTTAATCTAGTAACAACATGCTTCACATCTTTCCTCATCGACGTATTCATAGTTTAAGTACTTGTCCATTGATCTTATCCAATCCAACAATTTCAACAACATCTAAATTTCCTTCATACATCGATACCTCTATCTACCTAGCTCCTAACTTGACAACCACTTTCAGCAAGTGTTCCTCCAAGAACATTCTCTTCTACAACTTCTTCAACTTCCACCTCTTCTCATTTCTCTCTACATCACCGACATCTCCAACACATCGTGCTCTCCTTTGTGCCATCTCCATAACATCTAATCTTGTGCAAAGTTCTCTCATATCCATTTCCACAGCTTTATTTGTTGTGTGGTTTCCACACCGCCTTCTAGGCGGCATTGTGCTGAAATTGTTTCCTTTACACAACTACCACTTGATGTATTTGATACCACTTGATGATATCATACTACCTCTTCTTTTCCTACAAAAATTAAATATGTGGCTCTAATACCACTTGATGGTAATTTCACCACCTTCTTTGTCTCCTCCTTTTCCCCGCCATGCAAGATTTTTTTCTATGATACCAATTCTGATGAAACCCCTCTCTCCTAGGGGGTTGTGTGACCCTCCTAGTCAAGGATACCTCGAGCCGAATTGACTCTTCAGCCTCCGCGCACTCCCCGGAATTCATTTGCTGTGTCCCCGCTTATTATCTCAGAGGGTTCAAATCACAACCCCATTTTATGGCATCTTCGTAACTGCGGAGGGGATGAAGCGAGATGTTCGCTAGTATCTTCTTCAATATGACCACAAGTTATAACCTCATGTCATCCCTCTTCACAACTTCAGGCTTCAACACTTTTTGGATCGTGAATCTTACTGCTTTTCAACTCAACCGGAACTTACTCGGCCAATATATACGGGTTCTCGCTCTCCAACAACCAACGCATCAGGACGCTTCTTGGGGACTTCGACGTCGGAGTTCCGCAGTGCAAACGTCTTAACACTCCTTTTCTCGGAAGTACTCTATCACCAAAATGACATAGATGACATCAAGTGTCCACATAATTGACAACTAGGATTTAGCTTCTTAACTTTTTCCCGAATGCACACTTCTAGATCCTAATGAAGATGATGCTGCGGTGCCCTCGTGATCGATGGTTGTAATATCCTTCGCCGCTCGCAACTTCGGTTTTCTCTTTGCTCCACACACAAAATTCAGAGTCTTTCTTCATGAACTCTCCACCTTTCTTTTCACGATCTCACAGAACCAACAAGCTAGATTACTTCACGTTTTGAGGGACTTCTACGATCCTCACTCTTTAAACCACTTGAAACCTTTCGAACTACTTAAGTTCAAATACTCCACATGACTAACCTCCATAACTATCCTGCATTCCATCCGAATGATCCCGCTTCCTTAATGGATCTTTGTCATAATTTGAAATCTTAAAGTGATCCCTCCCTATTAAATAATTTCTCTCAGCCGCTACTCTTCGACTCGTTTTTCCTTCTAACCTGCTAACTCCTCGAGCATTTCTTCTCGACACAAAAAATTTACTCCTATGCATTCCTTTGCAATGTGTTTTCCTCCATTACTTAGTTTCTCTGCGGGTGATCACAAGCACAATCCTGTGTGTACCTACACTTTTATGCAAATAATTCAGTTCCTCCTCCGATTTTGAGTCAAAACACTCTCACAACACACTCCTTCTGTACGATATGTACTCCTTGCATACAAGCTCCAAGTTATCTCTGAGACTTGCTTCTTCTCAACACTTTGAACTTCTCATAATGACACCTTCGATACTTAACCAAATATA
This sequence comes from Picea sitchensis, assembly GCA_010110895.2. Taxonomy (NCBI): domain Eukaryota; kingdom Viridiplantae; phylum Streptophyta; class Pinopsida; order Pinales; family Pinaceae; genus Picea; species Picea sitchensis. Next base: position 9,376 of record SNQJ01S0115558.1, read on the forward strand.
GACTCTACACACACACCTTGCAACCAACTTCCTTCAACTTAACTCGATGGGAGATCAGGTAACTCCTTGCAATATATTCTTTATAGTGACTCCAATTGTTCCTCCTTTAACAATATGAATTGAAAGTGTTTCCTTCTACACACATCTCTTTCAAATCTATCCTCCCGAATGAGTCAAAATGTATTCGCCAATGCACACCTTGCGCATTAACTTATGTATTCCTTGGTAAAACAATATTCACGCTATCTCTTTTTGAGCTTATGGATTTGTACACTCTCACAATGCACACCAGACACTATGCACTCCTTGCACTTTGCTCGTAGAAGGGAAACAATTGAAACTTATCTACTATATTATGGATTCATACATTCAACCATGTAAAATGCATTCATAAACCACAAGAACAAGTGGCCACAAAGAATTTCACCAACATAAAGCCTACCATTCATTCATTCAAATAGACACAAAAGAATAACAACACCTGTAAACATTTGATCAACGCTTCTATTATATTCATTCAAACGATATGTACATGGACTCATACAATGATATTCTGTGGCTCAACAAATCTCAGCTTCAAATAGTTTTCAACAACAATAATATTAGCTACAATACTCTTCAACAACCTCATTTGGGCATATATTACATTTATTTATACAAAATGAGCTCATAGAGATTTTCCATCTGACTACCTTAGTGTTATCCTATCAAATAAAATCTTTCAACTACTAAGGATTTATTATAATAAATATGTTCGAGACGCATTAAATAGAGAAAAACATCAATTTGTAACGTAAGATACCGCACAATGAAAATACACTCCCCATCGCATCTCATGATGGTTCAACTCCTAAACATTTAATATGTTATTTAATTACAATATTCTCAAGATATTTCCATGACATGCCATCTTTAATATTCAAAAATCACTTTAAAATGTGCGCTAGGGCACTGAGTTTTCCTCCACTTGCGCTTTGATGTGATGATGCTCTTGCATCATACCTCTCTCGACAAAAAAATTCAGCGGGACTCCTCGGCCCATAAGATCTTGCACTAAATTTCCATGCTTCTCAATATTTCTCCTTACCTTCATTTACCCAACTGGCATATTATATTGTGTGTCCTTTCCACTTTACCAAATACTCAAAATAAGTTCTTAAGGTCTTTACCACTTTCCATCTATGATCTTCTCTTGACCGTAGCTTTTCTCGCCATGCACTGGCTTCTCCCATCGATCTCTCTCTTTCCATCTTCTTCCATCCCAGGTCATCTCCGCCAGAAGGATACAAAAGGTCTAAATGTTGAGTATGGGTGATATACCCACATATTATGGCAGTTGTATCTTATAATCATTTTCATCAAATTTCCTTAGGATCTTGCACTATCCTATCTTTGTTCATATTTCACTTGTTATATGTTCCCTTGGAACCTTTCCTTCCGAGATGTGCTAGAACTTGATCTCCACTTCAAATTGAATTTTATCCTATGTTGATCAGCTCTCTACATTTGTAATTTCTAACGTTGTTTTGCAACTACTCTTTGATATGATTATGAAGCTCATGCCGCATCTCTAAACAAAGTTTTTTGCTCTAGCACTCCTGAATTCATCATTTTCTCCGTGACGACAACTCTGATACTCCTCTTTGATTCATCCCATATACTATCTCAAATGGAATTCTCCTCGTACTGTTTAATGAGTCATTATATGCAAACTCTACTTGTGACAAAATTTGATTCCACTGGTTATGATGTTTAGTGACTAGACTCCTCAAAAATTTCCTAAACTTCGACTTACCACCTCAGTCTGTCCATCCGCTTGAGGGTGATTTCTATTGGAGTTACTTTTCACACACCTATGATTTATTTTCCTAAGGATTTTCCTTTTTTAATAGTCATCAGTACTAGCCACATTCAGTCTCCCATATTTTAGGGGAGAATATTCTCTTCGCCTGACACTTCAGCTTTGACTAGTTGAGTTGAGTTAGATGTTATGCTGGTTTTATCACCATGCAACATTGGGATCATCACCATGCTACCCGCCTTGGATTGGGATCATCACCATAATGGCACATTACCCTTGATTCCCTAATATCCTCCTCAATTCACTTTGTTTCATTCAGTTAACCAAAGACTAGTTGAATAGTTAACTTAACTAGGTGGCAATCACTCCTGTAACTGCCTGAGATCAGACTAGGTGGCGCTCAACTCGTAACTGGTGTGTGTCCGTATCACTCTAGACCACCAATATGGTGCATTGATTCTCCTCCAAAGGTAACTCATTGAGTTATAGAGTATATCATGTGTAAATTATTCATTATTCACAACGATTAATGAGAAATCTTTCATTCTTTATCTCCTTCTTCTTCTTTCTCCAATTCTCTCTGCAAATGTGTGTATTATTGTTTAAATAGATATATTTTGTGAAGGTTAAACACATTTACATGGTATCAGAGCCAATGGAATGCTAAACAAAAGCTACACCAAAATGTTTTGCAGGTACAAGAGATTGAAGACAATAGAAAGATGGATTTCCAAAAAGAATTCATTCTTACACCTTACAAATATTTTGCATGGAAGGAGAAAATATCCATACATCTCCGAAATAGAGGGTTATACAGGTTAACCTTGAATACAGATACAAAACCGACATCAACCATAGAAAAATCCAAGTACTTAAATCGCATAGATGAGGCACTCAGAACAATTTGCAGTCTTATTTTTCCCGATCTCTTTTTTCACATATCTTCCTGTAAGACTCCCAATGAATCCTGGACCACCATGGAAGGGCTCTTTGGAAAATAGGATGAGATGAGGGGACACATGCTGGAGGTGGAGCTGCTCACATTGGATAAAACAATCTTCGACAATATCCAAGATTTCCTTAAAAAATTCAAGGATTTACTGTCGCAACTCAAATCTTGTGGGGTTGATAAATCGAAGGAGGAGAAACAAATGGTTCTCACCATTGTCTCCAAGCTTGGTCCTGAATTATCTGTATTCGTATCCACATTCCATTCTATCATATTCACCTCAAGATCCACCTAGAAGATTCCTTCTCTTGAGGATTTTATCGAAGCCCTGACACAAGAGCAAACCAAGCTCATCAACATGGGAAAAATCAAAGGCCCAAAGACGCATGTACTCACTGTGAAAGATGGCAGTGAAAAATATACTAAATATAAAGATAAATATAAATGGAAAGCTCATGCACATCTGAAGAAGGAAGGTTACACAAAACCCTTCACCGATGCCTTCGGATCCAAAGGGGAAAAGGGAAGAAAAGGGGAGAAATGCACACAGTGTCACAAATGATTCCATTCAGAATCCACATGCATGAAAAAAAAAAGATCTGATGTCAAAAATACTTCACCAAAGCAACCTTGGATATGGCATCCCCGAGGGTGCCAAGAAGAAGAAGCCAGAAGATCCGAATTCCAAGAAAGGAAATTATAGCCATGCCTTGATTGCCATCAACTCCTCTACTGATGCTTGGATCGTAGATTCAGGAGCATCACATCACATGGCTGCCTCAAAATCAATATATTATTCTTTGGATGCATGCAAAGGTCCTCCTATTCTGATGGGGGACAAATCTTTTGTCGAAGTCACTGACAAAGGAAGGATTGAACTCACCAATGGAAGATTTGAGAACATGTTGCATGTTCCCAAAATTTACATCAACCTTCTCTCTGTGTATCAGATGACGAATTCTGGCACCGGAAATAAATTCATATTCAGACCAAGTTCCGTGGACATATACGACATGCAAGCCAACTCCAGGGCTTCTACTGGTGAGGTAAATCATCAGTCTATATTGTATACATTTTCTGAATTCATTGAACCTGATTTTTCTTTACTGCTTACTCATGCTTATGAAAGTAGTAGGATATGGCGTGAAAGGCTTGGACATTTGAATTTTAGATACATGCAATAATTTAGCAAGCAAAGATTGGTTGATGGTCTACCAAACATCCATTTCTCCAAAGGAGTGTGTGAGGGATGTGTTCTCGGGAAACACCCTCAAGATAAATTCGACAAGGGAAAATCTCAGAGAGCCTCCGCACCTTTAGATCTGATCCACAATGACCTTATGGGTCATTTTACGCATCCATATATCAGCAAAGTGAGGTTTGCTCTCATTTTTGTTGATGATTTCTCATGTTTTACATGCATCTACTTTCTCAGGAAAAAATCCGTGGTCTTTCAACACCTTAAAGATTTCAAAGCCCTGGTTGAGACATAGTCCGGAAAGAAGATGAAGGTCCTCCAAACTGATAATGAAGGAGAGTATGTAAATCATGAGATCCATGATATTTTCCATGAGGCAGGGATCCAGTTGCAACACACAGTTCCCTATACTCCGCAACGAAACGGAGTTGCCGAGCAGAAAAAAAAGATCTCTAAAGGAGATGACATATTGTATGCTGCATGCAAAGTCACTACCACAGAGACTATGGACGAAGAACTTAATTTTGAAACATACATCCAAAACAGATCTCCCCATAGATTTTTCAAGGATAAGACCCCCTATGAGGCTTGGAGCAGCCTCAAATCGGAAGTGACCCACTTTCGCATTTTTTGTTCACGTGCATATTGTAATGATCCCAAGCCATTATGTAAGGATCATCACTGTTTTGGTGTCTTTTTAAAACTTTTTCCTGGTTGTGGTATTTCGTCAAATAGTTTGTTGATCTACTTGTTTAGATGTGTTTAGATGTGTGTATACCGCAAATAACAGAAAGATATAACCATGGAACATACCTCAACCATATGCAATAAGATAGACAAGCCAAAACATCTCAAATCTTCTTTATTCATAAAATAGAAGAACTTGCTACAATGGAGATGCCGATCTGGAATGCTCAACAGATGGCTAATATGATAGATAATGGATAACAAGTATGAGCTGCTAGAAAATGCTCCCGACAATACAAAATAAGCCTCCAAAGGCTAGATAAGAGATGAAGACCAATGCCAAGTGCCAAACCCCTCACTGCTGGAAGATGCCACACTCTGCTAGATAACTGAAGCTCCTTAACAATTCGGCCCTGGTGCCAAAGATGTCCAATCACATCCATAAAGATTCCAAATAGTAGATCGGGTGATGGTAAGAACAACCCAGGTGCCCGAATCTCCAAGATCCCTCTCAATCTCTGTAGATCTGAAATTCCCCACTGAATGGTACTCCCCACTGAATGGTACTCCCCACTGGATGAATGAAGCCCTAGATAATTCGGCCCTGATGAAAGAGGCCTCCAAATGCTCCGAAACTCTCCACAATGATAGATCATGATGCTGCAATGAGAACCCAAGTGCAGAAATCCTCAAATACCGGCTAGATCCTTAGATCTAGCTACCCTCCAAATAATGGTGCGCCCTCCTCTTGGGAAAACGTCCCACTCTCAATACAAATCGATCCTCCACTGAAAGAATCCGGAAAACCACCAAGAATGATTCCAAGACACCTGGAAAGGAAACCCACTACCTGGAATTCCTAGAATCCCTTCTCCTCAGCTAGGACGAATCCCTCCTCAATGAATGGTGCGCCCCCCTTGCTGGAAACCCCAACTGGTGCGCCCTCTC
>SNQJ01S0115558.1:14968-42876 GCA_010110895.2 Picea sitchensis
CTCTATCTGAGACAATACTCTTAGGCAACCCATGAAGTCTCACCACTTCATTGGAAAACAAATTTGCAATGTGTGTTGCATCATTAGTTTTTTGGCATGGGATAAAGTGTGCCATATTTGAGAATCTATCCACTACAACAAATATGGAATCACTTCCCCTTTGTGTTCTTGGCAATCCCAACAAAAAATCAATGCTTATTGCATCCCGAGGCCTATATGGAATAGGAAATGGTTGATACAATCCATTGTTCTATCTCTTTCCTTTTTCATACTAACAAATATTACATCCGTTCACAAACTTCTTCACTTCTACCCTCATACTTGGCCAATAGTATGAACTGTTCAACTGTGAAAATGTCTTGTCATGGCCAAAATGACTTGCTAGACCTCCACTATGTTTTTTCTTCGTAGATTTTCTCTCATCAAGCACTTTGGTATGCACAACTGGCAACCTTTAAACAAAAATCCATCTTGAACCAAATACTCTTTCCACTGGCTTCTGTTTCTAAGTAGAGGATTTGCACATGATTCATATGTCTCTTTAAAATTTGGATCATCACAATACATCTCCTTAAGGTGTTCTAACCCTAAGGTTTTCACCTGAAATTCCCGCAGAACTAGACATCTCCTACTCAATGCATCAACAACTTTGTTAGCATTACCATAAATATGTTTAATGAAAAAAACTGAATTTTTTCATAAAATCTATCCACTTAGCATGTCTTTGATTTAACTTCCCCTGTTTGGTTATGAATTGTAAAGCTTGATTATCGCTATACAAAACAAATTCTTTTGGAACAAGGTAGTGTCTCCATTTCTTCAAGGCTTGAATTATTGCATAAAATTATTTATCATATGTGGAGTACTTTCTCTTAGTGTCATTTAGCTTCTCACTGAAATATGAAACATGCCTATTATCTTGGCTCAAGACTGCTCCAATTGCAACTCCACTAGTATCACATCTTACTTGAAATGTCTTCCCGAAATATGGCAAGACCATAATCGGTTGTTCTGTTATCTTCTCCTTTAATATCCTAAAGATTTTCTTAGCTTATTCTATCCACTTAAAAGACTTGTGCCTCTTCTTCACTGTATCTAATATTGGTGTACAAATTCCACTGAAATTTATAATGAACTTCCGATAGAAACTTGCTAATCCATGGAAGCTTCTCACCTTGAATATGCTTCTTGGCAATGACCATTCTTTGATTGCTCTCACATTCTCTGGATCCATCTTCAATAAGTTTGAAGAGATCACAAAACCCAAGTGAATGAGTTATGTCTTCATAAAAGAGGACCTCTTCAGATTTATCAACAACTTCTCCTGTTGCAATCTCCTCACCACTAATGTTAGATGTCTCAAATGCTCTTCTTTAGTTTTACTGAAGACTAATATATCATCCAGACATACAATNTAATGATGGAATATGATCATCAATGTAAGATGGACCCCACAATGCCTCTCAAATACCCCTGTACTCGCTATAACCTCCATCTGGCTACTCTGGTCATCATAACCCTCTGCACTGTGATGATGTCCCAAAGTGGGGACATTACACATAGGCCTAGATTCCTTCTAAAAAGAGGAAGGCACTTGATCCACATAGCACTGAGTGCATTTTTGTTGGATAAGCTGATGGTGTGAAGGGATATAGGCTTATTTATCTTTCCTTGGACTAGATCATCATTGAGTGAAGTGTCCAATTCGAGGAAAGTGTCTCGCATGCATCCCAACAACGACATGTGGGAACCTTCATTCTTCCACCTGTCCGAGGTGATAAGAATGCACATGCTGAATCTTATTAAGATGAGAGCTATGATTCAGAGGACTCAAATGATTTAGATTCAGAGTCAGTACAATCAGATGCTGAGTCAGAGCATCCAGATGCAGTTTCAGAGCTAGAGTAGAGGCCCAAGTTGGCATAGACTACTCTTCAGGATGTAGGGGATATCATTGGTGATCCAACCGATAATAGGAGGAATCGATCTGATTTCGAGGAGCCTCCTATTGCACTCACTGCAACTAAACCATTTCCCTCCAAGCATATTTTCTTGGTTCAGTCTTCACATCCACAATCTTATGGCGAGGTTGCTGGAAATCCCTTTTGGGAATCCACCACGCAGGAGGAGTACAACTCCCTCCTCGAGAACCAAACTTGGGATCTAGTTCCCCTTCCTTCTAGGAGGAAACTTGTCAGATGCAGATGGGTCTACAGGACCAAGAGTGCAACGAGTGGGCATATTAGCAGATACAAAGGTAGGCTTGTCGCCAAAGGTTTTCAACAGGTTCATGGTATTGACTATGATGAGACCTTCGCTCCAGTAGTGAAGATGGATTCCATACAATTGACACTTGCCATTGCAACAAACAAGGGATGGGAACTCCATTAGATGGACATGAAGAATGCATTTCTTCATGGTGATCTCTCTAAGGAGATCTACATGGAGCATCCCTAGAGATTTATGCAAGACTCATATTAGGTCTGTCGACTGAAGAAGACCCTTTATGGCCTCAAGCAGGCTCCGAGGGCTTGGTATGACAAGATGGACTCCTACCTGTTGTCACATAAATTTTTACGTTGTAAATCAAACCCAAATGTCTACATGGTCAGGATGAATGATTCACCTCTACTTTTAGTTCTGTACATTGATGATTTGATGATCACAGGTTGCTCGACTTCAACGATTGCTGGAGTCAAGAGGATTCTACATGAAAGGTTTTTGATGACGGACATGGGTCCACTACACTTCTTCCTTGGACTTGGGATTAGTCAGGATTCATCAGGCATCAATCTGTCTCAGGCCAAGTATGCACGAGATCTCTTTGAGATATTTAACATGACAGACTGCAAGTATGCTCCGACTCCTTCCCTATCAGGAGTCAAACTTGAGGATGGTGGGGAGACTCCACTAGTTGACAACACACTGTACATAAAGCTAGTGGGGAGCTTGTTGTATCTCACACACTCCAGACCAGAACTATCCTATGCAGTTGGCGCAGTTTCCAGGTTCATGCAGGAGCCGCATGAGATACATTGGAAGGTTGAAAAGAGTATCCTTCGATATGTAAATGGAACCATCACCTTTGGGATTCATTATCAAATAAAATCTACATTAGATATCATCGAGTTTACTGATTTTGACTGGGCTGGCGATATCACTGATTGCAAGTCCCCATCTAGTTACTCACTCAGTATTGGTTTCGAGCCTATCTTATGGTCGAGCAAGAATCAAGTTGCCATTTCTCTATCTTCAGCCAAGGCAGAGTACAGAGGGGTATTTAACATAACCATTCAGGCTATGTGGCTACAAAATTTTCTCACTGAGTTGGGAATTCAATTTCATCGGTTGATCGTCATCTGGTGTGACAACTAAAGCATTCCGAAGTTCTACAGATATCCAGTTTAGAGACAACGAATGAAGCACATCGAGATCCACATGCACTACATCTAGGAATTAGTACACGAGGGGATCATCGACTTACAGTTTTGTCCTTCAGCAAAACAGATGACATACATCTTCACCAAGACCTTCACTGAGAAGAAGTTCCATTCTTTGCAAAGTCGTCTTGGAGTGAAGGACACAATTTCCTAGCAACATTAGTTCTTCTTTTTACATACATTGTACCTTGAGGGGGGTTTTTCCCTCTTTCCTCACTTTATTTTCAATGTATATTTTGTATTTGGGTACCTAACATGGCCTCATTTCCGTGACCCATTCTTTCTTTTCACCATAGTGATGTTCATGGGGGGTGTTGGAGTTACTTCACACACACCTAGGATTTATTTTTCCTAAGTTTTTTCATTTTTTATTAGTCATAATTAGTCATTATCTAGTCTCCTGTATTTTAGGGGAGAATATTCCACCTGGAGAATATTCTCTTTCAGTTGACACTTCAGTTTGACTAGTTGAGTTGAGTTTATATGTTGCATTGGTTTTATCACCATGCAACATTGGGATCATCACCATGCTAATTCAACCTTTCCTTGGGATCATCACCAGACTAGTGAATTACCCTTGATTCCCTAATTTAACTCCTCACTACTCTCTGTTCAGTCAGTTAACTGAAGACTAATTGACTAGTTAACTTAACTAGGTGGCAATTCACTCACGTAACTGCCTGAGAGACTAGACTAGGTGGCAGTTAACTCCCATAACTACTGGTGTGTGTCCACATCACTCAAGACAACCACTATGGCACATTGGTTCTCCTCTAGTGCACACTCATTGAGTTATATATAGTATATCATGTGTAAATTATTCATTATTCACAACGGTTAATGAGAATTCTTTCATACTTTCTCTCCTTCTTCTTTCTCCAATTATCTCGACAAATGTGTGTATTATTGTTTATCTAGATCTATTTTGTGTAGGTTCAACACATTTACAATGATATGTTGAACTAAAAGATAGTTCTGTCCCCAGATTCTTCCACAATGTCCTCCAGAAATGACCAACAAATTTAGTGTCTCTGTCTTATACAATACTCTTGGGCAACCCTTGAAGTCTCACAACTTCCTTGAATTTTTTTTTTGCAATGTGTGTTGCATCATTACTTTTCTTGCATGGTATAAAGTGTTCCATCTTTGAAAATATATCAACTACCACAAATATGGAATCACTTCCTCTTTGTGTTCTTGGAAATCCCAACACGAAATCCATGCTTATTGCATTCCAAGGCCTATCTGGAATAGGAAATGGTTGATACAATCCAGTGTTCTGTTTCTTTCCTTTTACATACTGGAAAATCTTACATTTGTTTACAATATTCTTCAATTCTTCCCTCATACCTGGCCAATAGTATGAACTGTTCAACTGTGCAAATGTCTTGTCATGGCCCAAATGTCCTGCTAGACCTCCACTATGTTTTTCCTTCAATAGATTATCTCTCATTGAGCACTTTGGTATGGACAACTGACAATCTTTAAACAACAATCCATCTTGAATCATATACTCTGTCCACTGGCTTCTATCTCTGAGCACAATATTTTCACATGCTTCATATGCCTCTTTAAAATCTGGATTATCACAATACATCTCCTTAAGGTGTTCAAACCCTAAGGTTTTCACTTGAAACTCCTATAGAATCAGGCATCTCCTGCTCAATGCATCAACAAATTTGTTAACATTACCATAAATATTTTTAATGGCAAAAGTGAGATTTAGCATAAAATCTATCCACTTATCATGTCTTTGATTTAACTTCTCCTTTTTGGTTATGAATTGCAAAGCCTAATTATTGCTATACAAAAAAAATTCTTTTGGAACAAGGTAGTGCCTCCATTTCTTTAAGGCTTGAATTATTCCATAAAATTCTTTATCATATGTGGAGTAATTTCTCTTAGTGCCATTCATATTCTCACTGAAATATGCAACATGCCTATTATCTTGGCTCAAGACTGCTCCAATTGCAACTCCACTAGCATCACATCTTACTTGAAATGTCTTCCCGAAATCTGACAAGAGCAGAATCGACTGTTCTGTTATCTTCTCCTTTAATATCCTGAAACTTTTCTCAACTTCTTTTGTCCACTTAAAATACTTGTTCCTTTTCTTCACTGTATCTAATATGGGTGCACAAATTCCACTGAAATTTCTAATGAACTTCCTATAGAAACTTGCTAGTCCATGGAAGCTTCTCACCTCAAATATGCTTCTTGGCGATGCCCATTCTCTGATTTCTCCCACCTTCTCTGGATCCATCTTCAATTCATTTGAAGAGATTACAAAACCCAGGTAAAATAATTCCGTCTTCATAAAAAGGAATTCTTCAGATTTATCAACACGTTCTCTAGTTGCAATCTTCTCATCACTAATATTAAGTGTCTCAAATGATCTTCTTCAGTTTTACTGAAGACTAATATATCATCCAGATATACAATCAAAAACTTACCAATAAAATATTTCAATTCCTCATTCATCAACCTCATAAAAGTACTCGAGGCACTTGTTAAGACAAATGGCATAACAAGCCACTCATACAACCATTCATTTGTTTTGAAGACTGTTTTCCACTCATCACCTTCTCTCATCCTTATTTGGTGATATCCACTTTTCATGTCTATATTTGAAAAACAATTTTCTCCACTCAAACAATCCATTAAGTCATCCATCCTTGGAAGAGGAAATATGTACCTGATGGTGATCTTGTTTATGGCTCTTGATTCTGTACACATTCTCCATCCTCCATCCTTTTTCGGACTTAACACATTTGGTACTGCGTATGGAATCAAGATTTCTCCGACTAAACCTTTGTCCATCAATTCCTAGACTTGTCTCTTTACCTCCTCATTCTCTTGAGGTGTAAATATGTATGCTTCTTTGTTTGATAGACTCGCTCCTGATATTAGATCAATGTGATGGTTGATACTCCTGATGGGTGGCAATGATTTAGGTAACTCATCCACTACTATCTCAACAAAATTCTCTAACAACTCTTGAATTTCTTCAGGAAGATCATCCATAGAAGTACTTGTAAGGATGACTCTAGGATTCCTTACCAAAACAAACTACATATCCTGTTCCTTCTTGACTTCACTCAAGAGTTCCTTCCCAATCATGAAAAGTATACTTGTGCTGGCTTCTTCCTTTACTAGTTTTTCAACCTTTGGCTCTAGCTTCAAGAGAAATTTCTTCATCATCATATATTTCCCATCTTGTACACCTTCTGCTTCAACGTTCCACTTTTTTTCTTCCGAAATGTGAGCTTCACCTCCTCCTTCTTTCTTTCTCTCGGGGCATTCCCAAGACATGTGTCCTGTATTTCCACATGCATAACACTTCAATTCTCCTCCTCTGCCTCTTCCTCTTCCTCGAGGAAAATAATTTCTTCCACCATACTATCTCCCTCGGGAACTTCCTCCTCTTTCTGAGTGACTATGTGGTTTTCCAGCCTCAACCTTGGGATTCTGTGCCTTATCATGGGAAATTCCCTTGCCTCTGTTTAGGCTTCTTCCTCTGCTTCGCTGGCTCTATTTTCTGGTCAACTTCTCCTCAGCCTTCAACGCAATCTGATAAACATCCTCCACTGTCCACACTGTCATCATGCTGATTTCATCCCGTATTTCATATCTCAGGCCATTTATATACCTAGAAATCTTTTCATCATATTTTTCTCTCTGTCCAGATCTGATGTTCAATCTGTAGAACTCCTCTGTGTACTCTTTCACTGTCATTCCCTTCTGTCTCAGGTTATGCAACTCCTTGAACTAATTTATCTAATAATCCTTGGGTATGAATTTATCCTTTAGCTTGGCTACCATTCTGTCCCAATTCTTGAAGATTTGCTTTCCTTTGCATCTTTTGTCAGCCTGAATTTCATCCCACCACAACGCTGCATGTTATTTTAATCTGGTGACAACACACTTCACATTCTTCTCCTCATCGATGTATTCATAGTTGAAGTACTTGTCCATTGATCTTATCCAATCCAAAATTTCTTCAGCATCTAAATTTCCTTCATACATCGAGATGTCTATCTTCTCTCTAGCTCCCAACTTGACAACCACTTTCAACAAGCGTTCCTCTACAACATCTTCTCCTGTAGCTTCTTCAACTTCCACTTCTTCATTCTCTGCATCATTGATGTTTCCAACATCAGGTTCTCTCCTTTGTGCTATCTCCATAACATCTAATCTTATGCAAACTTCTCTCATTTCCCTTTCCACAGCTCGGTTTGTTACAGGTGTCTCTACACGTCTTATAGGCGACATTGTGCTGAACTTTTCTCCTTTACACAACTACCACTTGATGTATTTGATACCACTGAATGTTATCAAACTAATTCCTTCTTTCCTGCCTACAAAATTAAAATCTGTGGCTCTGATACCACTTGATGGTATCATACTATCTTCTTTGTCTTCTCTCTCCTTTTCCTGTTGTATGTAAGAAAATTTCTACTATGATACCACTTGATGAAACCCCCCCTTCTCTCCTAGGGGTTGCGTGACCTATTGGTCAAGGATATTCAAATTTATGAGCCGAATCGACTCTTTGGGCCTCTGGCAGACCCTGGAATCAATTTACACAGGCCCTCATTTGTTATCTCGTAGGTTCAATTCACCCGCAACCCCATTTTATGGCGCTTCTGGTAAATATGAGTGGTGAGCGCTAGATACTCTGCTAGGCTCTTCTTCAATATGACCACAAGATATAACCTCATGCCACCCTCCTTCACAACACTGGGCTTCAACACTTTTGACTACAACTTACCTATTTTTCTCTGAACTCCAAACCACGAACTTACTCGACAAGATATACGGTTCTTGTCTCTCCAACAACCAACGACTATGATCTGTTTCAGGACTTCGACGTTCGGGAGTTCCGAACGTCTGAACACTCCTTTTCCCTAAAGTACTCTATCACCAAAGTGACATAGATGACAACAAGAGTCCACATAATCGAGAACTAGGATTTATCTTCTTACCTTTTTCTCGGATGCACACTTCTGGATCCTGCGATCTGACGACGCGTGTCCCCCTCAGATCGACGGTTTCAATCTCCTTCGCTACTTCGCAACTTCAAGATTTTTTCTCTTGCTCCACACCAAACTTCAGGAGTCTTTCTCACGAACTCTCCAATCTTCTTCCACATATCCTCGCTGCAACCAACGGCTAGGATTACTTCGCGGCTTGAGGACTTCGACGATCCCCACTCTTTAAACCACTTTGAAAGCTCCAAACTATGAAGTGACGAAATAATCCACGACTAACCTCCGTGCAACTCTCCCAGATCTGATGACTTGGAATGATATCGCTTCCTCCTTAATGGATATTGCTCGTTAATTTGTGAAATCTTAAAGGGCTCCTCCCTATTAAATAATTCTCTCCCGCTACCTCTTCTGAGCTTGTTCTTCTTTCAAACTGCTAACTCCTCAGAGAGTTTTCTTCGACACTTAGTCAAAATTTACCCTGTGCACACCTTGCAACAGGTTTTCCTCCATGACTTAGCTTCTCTGTGGGTGACTGCGCACACCTTGCAATAAATATTTACACTTTTATGCAAATAATCTTAAGTTCCTCCTCCTGGGCTTCTGAATCAAAACACTCTGTCAACACACTCCTTGTGGAAAATATGCACTCCTTGCATACAAATCTCCAAGTTATCTCTCCTGAGATTGTTCCTTCTCAACACTCTGAACTTCTCAGAATGACTTCTTCGATACTTAGCCAGATATCGACCCTACGCACACCTTGCAACAAGATTCCTTCAACTTAAATCCTGATGGGAGACTGTGCACTCCTTGCAACAATTATTATACGGCTCAATTGTTCCTCCTAAACAATATGAATCTGAGTGTGTTTTCGCCTACACACACTTTCAAGCTATCCCTCCTGAAATTCTGAGTCAAAATAGACTCTGTCAATGCACACCTTGCAGACACTTATGCATTCCTTGCAAACAAAATATTCACATTATCTCTTCTGAGATTCTGAGTTGAAATAGACTCTGTCAACGCACACCCTGCAGACACTATGCACTCTTTGCACTTTCTCGTAGAAGAGAAACAATTGAAACTTATCTAATCCTCATGGATTCATACATTCAACCATGTAAATGCATTCATAACATAAGAACAAGTAATAACAAAGAATTTCAATTAACATAAATCCTACCATTCATTCATTCAAATAGACACAGTAACAACAACACCAAACATTTGGATCAATGCTTCTCTGTTATATTCATTCAAATGATATGTACATGGACTCATACAATTCTCTTATGTGGCTCAACAAATATCAGCTTCAAATAGCTTTCAACAACAATAATATTAGCTACAATACTCTTCAACAACCTCATTTGGTCATACATTACATTTATTTATACAAAACAAGCTCATAGATATTTTCCATCTGACTACCTTAGTGCTTCCTATCAAAATAAAATCTTTCAACTACTAAGGATTTATTACAATAAATGTTCGAGAGAGACAAATAGGAGAAAACACTTCGAATCTGTACTGCAAGTTACTACATTAAAGGAAAATACACTCCCCATCAATCTCATGCGATGGTTCAACTCCTAAACATTTAATATGTTCTTTAATTACAATCTTCTCAATATATTTCATGACATGCCATCTTTAATATTCAAAAATCACTTCAAAATGCACACTAGGGCGCTGAGCTGTCTTCCACTTGCGCTTTGATGACAACGCTCCTGCATCAAATATATTCAAGAATCTTATATAACTACTATAGTCATCTATATATATGAGAGTTGTAGTTGTTATTATAGTAATTTTTATGACAAGAGATGAGAGTTCTGAGTTAGTTTCTTTCTCATGCATTTTCCCCATAAGTTATGTTGTATTAATCATTTTGGTAATACAAGGGAGGCATTTTCTTCTCATATATACGTATTTGTGATGTATCTTGATGATATGTGTATTGTTATATTTCATATGGATGACGTTAGTTTAGTTATTTTGAATTAATGTTATTAACAAATAAGTAATGGAATGCATAGCCCCACTAAATCTTTAATACTCTACATATTAATAACATGAAAAATATCTTACACACTCTGGGTGAGATGTCCTTCCTACTAGAAGTTTGAATATGATGGTGCACTAGACCACATTGGGTCTATGTTGGCCCACCTTCTGTGAACCCTAGTGGTGGGACCTAAAAATGATATCAATTTTTTCCCAAGTTTGATGATCTTTTGACACCAATAAGGCCATTTTTTTTTTATCTTCATAACATCACTTTCGACCTACTTAAACCATAATTCCTAAAAGGTATATATGGATTATATTTTCAAATATTTCTTATTTATATTATGAATTTTAGAGTAGGAGTATAGGAATTAGTTAAAATTTGAATAAATATTGCTGACAAGAAACCTCTAGCATGGATGAACAAACCATAGGTTATGTCATTGTAAAGGATTGGATAATGGATTTGTAACTCATCATATTGATTACAAGGGGATCGATGATGACATTTCCAAAGAAAAGAATAGAGTACCTCAGATTAGGCACACAAATGAGAATATCACATGCCTAGGGGAGCGAATCAAGGGAAGTTTTGAATTTTCACAGGTTTCATTCATTTACTACCAGGAATCCAAACCTTGGAAATCACTGGATGTTATCATTTTGGCATCTAAGCTTGAGAATTTCCTCTGAAAGCACAACATATTTAATCTCTGTAATAAATGGTTTGGTTATTTTTCCATGGTTTTATGGTTTTCATAAATGTTCTAGTTTTGAAGTAGTTATGTACATATTACAGTTTGATAAACTATATATATCTCATCACTCTTGTATTTGAGGATACAAAGAATGAAGAGAATATTATTAATACTCTATACAAACTTTCAATGTTCAAGTATGATCCATATTGGATCATTATATTATTTGTCATCTATCTTGATGCTTTTAGAGTGGAAAACATTGGAGGAATCAAGTTGCAAGGTCATTTTAGTGGCAAGTCCTAGTTTACAAAATTGGGGCTCAGAACCTTCCAGAGCCATTTTGAGGCATTAGACAACATTTTTTGGGGTTCTAGTGTTCGAAACTTGTGCACACCCCCTTGACAATGTTCTACACTCCGAGACCTTTTCAATGGTGTAGATCATGATTCAGTCAAATTTCATATGAAAAATTTATGCCTCCTGTAAATTGATGTATCATGTTGACCACCATGGTATGAGGGGATTCCATGTTATCCCCCATTACTCATGCATATGGGGCTAGCCATGTGAGAAATTTCAAGAAGATTATAGAAGGTTCAAAATCCTACCACAACTGAAAGTCAAAAACCTACCCCTAGATAGTTATCAGGCTATGTTAAATACCGAGCCACTAGGAGGACAAGGGGTTGCATTCTATGTTATGGTATTTTTTTCCATAGTAGAGAAAAACAACTGGGAGTGGGAAATTAGAGAGCATGACAGAGGGGGTTAATGTTTTGTAGAATCCTAATATGTTACAGGTCTTAGGTGACTCCATGGAGAGTTCCTTCTCCTTTATACTTGCATTATTTGTACTTGCAACCTCACCTTCTATATATGTTTTCTCCCGTAAGGGTTTCCAAGAGAAAATATTTGTGTTATCTTGTGGATGGTGTTTGATTGTATTTTACTATTTTCTATTTTCCCCATTTTATATATTTCATGCATAAATAAATATTCTGGAATCTAAAGGAATTTAACCCTCATAGTGTATATTTAAATCTTATGTATCAGATTTGTTGTGATGAACCTTCCAATGGAATATTCACGACAATTTACAGATCATATTGGTATTAGAGCATGTTTTTATTTTGGGTATATGTGGGAAGTTGCAGGATATAGGAATCGACTTAAAGAGAAGTCACAGAAACCATAACTATTGTGGATGAGTCATTTCATAATAACCCTCGGGATCCAACAAAAAATATATTTGAGACGTTATAAGCACAAGTCACTAACATAAGTCATAATACGAACCTCCTCATGGCAGATCTAGCAAGCAATATCAAACCATTTGAATATGATGGAGACTCTAACTCAAATATCATATCGAAGGGAAAATTGGGAGATAAGGAAGACTCAAGAAATGAGTCACGGAAATAATCTGAGAAAGAACAACTGAGTTCGAGTGCCATGAAACCTTCATAGTCCTTGTTGGTCCTAAGGTTTGCACCTGACTGCTAAAGGGAAAATCTAGGCCACCTATCAGTTTGGAAAGATTATTCCTTAATATGTTGGTTTTATTGGTAAGATTAAGGACAGGTTTTCAAAGATGGTGCTCTGGTAGGGCAGGACACACAGTGTAAAATTAGGTTCTCCTTTTCTAATGGTATGGGTATTAAATGATAATTGAGGGTATGAAAAAATAAACATAGACAACAAAAACAAGCAATGCAATGAACCACTTGTTGTGCGAAAACTAAGACTTAAGATAATATCTCAAGACCTAGAAAAATATCTAGATGCAAATCATTCAACAAGTTGCAAAATAGTGGATCTTTCACTGAACAATAGATGTATAATAGGTTGCATAATAAGAAAGAGATGAACTAAAACAATAGCTGAAATAATGAGGAAATGTACATCACACACATAAAAAAAATTGCATTCAAGATAAGAATCAACACATAAGGATTTGAGTAAGAAAACACAACTGTCATCAACATATATTCACCAGGTACAAAACTTTACAATTAACTGAGTTGATCCAATTCTTCTGCTGCTTCTACTTTCCTTCCAAAAACTCCCAACCCCTAAAACATACAAAGACTGCATATTTAATAGAGTTGTAGAGGTTCTCGTCCATCTGGGACAAAGACCTAAGTATAGATAATTGATTGTAGAACAACTTATTAATTCAACTAAAAAATTGCATGGAGTACAACAATGTGCACTTCACACTTAATTTAACCAAGAGAGTGGTTCTTATCACACACAAAAGACCACTTATTAATTTAATCTAAAATAACTCTGGAATTGATTAACTAAAAACTGCTACTCTCTCTGAGACAAAAAGGATGCATGAGTTGTATAAACTTGAATTGGTAGAAAAAACTCAGAGTGGCAGAATTAAGTGACGTGTCAAGCATTGGCGAGCACATAAGATGTTTGAGGCCTATGGAGATGACCGAATGCATGAGAAGATCTTCACGCTATCTTCTTCTCCTCTGAACTTTTGATAGCTAAATGTAACTCGTTTCTGGCCCTACTAACTACCACCTGTTTTGTTGGGATAATTTCACTGCTGTCAGTCAAGTGGGCATGGGGAATACATACCTAGTTGTGCAATGGAGTGCATGGAGGTGATTTTCCATTAGGGAAACAGGGTGAGTGGAGGTGGATGCAGATGGAGTGGAGACAAGTGGAGGTGACATGTGGGCGAGAGGTTGATAGGTGGCGTGTGGTGAGAGGAGGGTTAGATACATGGCATGTGACAAGAGTATGAGTGGAAGATAGGTTCCAGGTGGTGACATGTGGGAGTAGCGAGTGGAGGAAATATGGCGTGAGGTGAGAGGGGAAATATTGGGATGTAATCCGGTAGGATTCTGGAGGGGGGGGTAGGCAGTAAAAGGATTAGATAGGGGGGGGTCCGAAATCACGAGGAGGCTCCACATTAGGTGGGTCGATCGTGGGGAAACCACTTTTCCAGACACCCCCCCCTCGACCGTTAAAGGTAGAAAGGTTGGGGGGGGTCCAAAATCATGAGAGGACCGCTGATATGGAGGATGGGGATGCCATTGATGGTGATCAACACGGGATTTAGGCAATCTGCGACAAAAATATTTTCTCCGCATTATGGAACCCTGAATTCCATGGGAACCGTCGATCTCACATTAACACATGATCTTCACTGTCGATCATGTCAACCTGTTGTTTGCATGTATTTTGAGTCTTACATGGTCTGCTCTGATTGGATGCTAGCTCTTGTGGAAGCTTACTTATCTTTCAATGGATTTTTCGAACATGGATATCTCCTTCACACACACAAAAGACTCAGTGGACCTTCTCTATGCTTCGTTAGTGGAAAATATGATGGCGAGTATTTGAAACTCAGACTAGAACATGTGATCCTTTTCAAGAAAGAAAACAGATGCTGCAAATAAGAATCGACAAACAGAGGCCGTGAATATGAATAATTAAATAGTGGAGGATGAGCTAATAAAGTAGCCACGAAACTCAAAATTGATGAATGTATGGGTTGAAGAAGGGAAACAGGAAGGGGTGCTGACCTAGGTTATATCATTGGCTTGTTGGCCCTTGACCAAGTTTTGGAGATCCTTGGTAAGGTTTGACCTATTTTGGGACTTCGACAGGCTGTCGAAGGTGGAGCGCAATTCGAAGCAGAGATCGTGGAATCTCGACCCCTTTTTAGGGATTTTTGGGTTTTGGGCTTATGTAACAGGTATGGGGATGTCGGCCCATGGGTTTACCCATGTTTAGGCCCATTTTTTAATGTATAAATAGATGTCTAGGTGATGTAAGAAGGGATGAAAAGGACAATATAGGCATCTGTGTGATGATGTTCTAAGTGCAAGTGATAGTTGTACATGCTTTGTGCATACTGTGTGAGACTTGCAAGGCTAAGTGAAAGTGACTCTAAGAGATTGTGTAAAGGCTTTGTGCTTTAACCTAGCCCGGGGAAGGAGGATCTGACGAGGTGTGCGTAGAACTCCTGTCTTCTGTGGAGTAGGATCTTGATGCTATGTTCCTGTAAGAAGCTTGGCATAAGATAATAAAGAAGATGAAGAGTTGGTGGACTTAGCCCCAGGCTGGGGGTGAACCACGTATATCCTGTGTTGTGGTTGCTTTGTGCATTGTGAATGTTTTACTGTTTATATGATTACTTCTTAGTGTAACGATGTATGCTTAGATGAATATGATAGCTTAGTGCCTAATGATGTGAATAATATGCTAGATTTGATCTATGTTGATATGCTTAGTGATTGAATATATTAGATCTGGATGAATACTGCACTGCTATGTAATTAGGGTTTATCTGCGCTGTAAACAAAGGTTAAATACTAATGAACTAAAACTGCTAAGTGCTCTGTTAAGGTGTTACAATCACAAATCTGTGTCCCAGCTAAGGTTGTAGACACTGGAGTCCTGCAACCACCCCTGCCTCTACTTCAGGTGAGACTTCATCTCCTTCGCAGGTGTTGTCGAAAGGGCTGATAGTTAGGGTTTTGTTGGTGCGTTGTTGAAGCGTTGAACTCTGGTTCTGCCCCTATGCCAACAAATGGTTATGTTGCTGGGACCTAAAACTGTGATTGTTGGGAACTGAAGAAAAGAGAAATATCTGTGCATATATATGTTTCCCTAGTGCACAATATTCTACTTGACTGTGAAGATCTGTGCTAAGAAATGAGGCAGATTTGAAGAAAAGAGGTAAGATCAGTGAAAGTTTTTTATTAAAGAGGTAAGATCTGAAATATTTGTGCTTTGATAAAAGTAAGATAAGAGGAAATTTTTGTTTCAAAAGTATGGATCTAGGTATGCTTGATAAATTTTGTCCTAGCTTGAAAACTAGGGCATAGTTAGAAGAAAGAAGATTTGATATGAATAGATCTGATAGAAATGATGAAAGGTATGTTATTCCTATGCATAGAAAGAATGCTTGGACTAACAAATGGATGTAGTATCCTAGAAATAATTTTTTTCAGGTTAGTTACTGTGATCCTAGTGCGCAGTACATGAAAGGTTGGGGATTGTTCAAGAGAAAGAGAGGATTAACTCTTTGCAATAGTTGCAGAAGACCGAGCCATCTTGCTAAGGAATTCCATGGTAGAGGTCCTACTTGCATTTGTTGTAAATATATGGACCATGAAGGTTTGGATTGCCCTATAATGATTGCTAAGCTTGAAATAATGAACATGAGACTAGAAAACCCTGAGGAAGGCCAAGAAACTAAGACCATGGCAGAACCCCAGAAAGAATTAGAGCCTGTATTACTATGAATGAAAGAAACCATGAATGATCATAGAAATATCAACTTATCAGAGATCTTCAAAGAAAAAGAATTCATAGAAAAAATGATAGGAGACTTCGACATTGACTGTGTTCTGGATGAGGAAACACAGGTGAATATCATGACATAAAGAACCTAGGAAATTTTAGGAAAGCCTAGTATGAGTCCTTCATTAGGAGGAATATGATTATTTAGATGAAATATGATAACCCTATGTGGAATACTTACCCAAATATCTATGAGTTCTCATGGAACTTCGACAGAGGAAGATTTCGAGGTTGTTAAATTTATTGAGAACAACGCCCCATTTGCTATGTTACTAGGAAAAACCTGGATTGAGAAGGATCAGACCATAAGAAAAGAAGAGGAAGCCTTAGAACAAAAGAAGCAAGAACTAAGATATTTCATGGCGAAGAGGATAGCACATTTACTAAAAGAACAAGAGGACCAGTCAAAGCTATTGAGGACCAACTATCCGGATGTCAAAGATGAAAGAACCCAGGAAGACTTACAATATCTGTCTGTACAGAAGAGAAGAGCACCTACCTCAGACAGAGAAGAAGTACTACTCTCTAACCCTATGAAATAATCTCAACAACGCGAAGTTACTATGTTGAGTATAGATAATAATCAAAATGGGAAGAGGAACCCAGTAACGCATATCACAAGGAAAAATGCTAGAAAGCTCAACAAGAAGAGAGAAAAGCTAGAAAAGTTGTAGGAGGTTTCGGAGGAGACTTTGCAGAAGGTAGGTTTGAAAAACTGGAACTTTGTCGGGATATCAAAATAGCGCAAAATGACACTTCACAATGGCAGAGCGATATGACTGTTGGAATCATTATAACTGTTAGACCGACGACCTAAACGGTTAGAACAACAATTATGACCAAAAAGCTCGCCATCAGACCATTGGGACCGTGCCGTAACAGACAAAAATGCATTAACGAAGGATTCTCACCCATTGGAGAAGTCCTTTACCTCACTGTCTACTTAGTTCGTCGACTGTTGCACTAAGAACATTTTTGCGAATTGTATCCAAGCCAACAAAAGAACTCATTGCTACCGCACTATGTTTACTGAGATCAACACTTGTTCTATTACATTAAGCATTAATTCATCGACCTGAGTTATCCGATTGAGAGCGTGCATGTCAGACGAAATCAATGCCATAGAGAAGTCGGTTGAAGAAGTGCTAATCGATTTAATGGCCAAAAAAGTAATGTCCGCAGGGATTCAAGCTTCATCAATGAAAGGACTGTAAGCCTCTCCGTCGACTACTCGCAGATCGGAGCCATCCCGAGCCATAGTCGAGAAAATAACCAAGCATCAAGATGACTTGGTGAATGTGAAGTTGATCCCGTCTATCCTACCCGACTACATCCCACCCCTGGTCAGTGCGACGAGTCATGATAGTGTCCCAAGGGACTTCAATTATACCATGGTTACTGCGTACCTCCCAAAGGGGATACATGCAGTTCGAACCCAACTAGACAAGATCACGACATTAAAATTCAGTGACTTCAACCTAAGGTATTGCAAGAACCACAACATGCTCACCCCTCATAGGTACTTGACTAGGAAAAAGAGGAAGAACTTGAGATAATCGCCCAACCATGGACTATGAACCTCACACAGTCCACTATCTTGAACATGATGAAGATACCACATTTTGGAAGGAACCAAGAAGTTAACACATGCGTTAAGCTCTTTTCGTCATGCTACCATGGCGACTATCTGTGGCTAGACAAATGCATCACCATTGACCCAATGTTGATCCATAGGATCACTGGATTGAGCATGAAGGGACCAAACCCACAATAATTCTACCCAGGGAAGGCTGCAGATCGTGCCCTGAAACAGAGGATTAAGGATACCTATGGCGATGTATAAAAGTGGAAACAAGGCTATAAGTTAGCCTCCATATAGAATGGTGTAGTGCACCTATCCTTCTAGATGAACGAAGGGAAGCTAGTGAGAAAGAACAGACCTACAAAGGTCACAGGGTTTGTTGTTGGCCTTGCTGGGAAATGCATAGAAGGACTACAGATGAATTGGGAAAAGTACTTAGTCAACCAGTTAGAATTGGATTGCCAGAAAGCTCATGATCAGGGCTATGAGTTCCACTTTAGCTGGCTCCTGATCATCATCACGTTTACATATTGGGAGATGCTGGAAGGTGTGACCTTCCCCAACATTGATCCGTTCGAGCCGCTCACTGCGAAGTTCACTACGCTCCAGTATTCTAGTGATATGGGAAAACAGTGGCAGTCGAACACGGTATTCCATACATACTATCTCCATTTAAATAGGGATATTGAAACTGTCCCTCGTATGACGCCAAACACTCTACACTGGTTCAGGCCACTTATGAAGTTTCATGCAGATCGACACTTCATTTACATCACTACGCATGTAGACGAGAGTAAATAAGAGATATAGTCATACTATAAGCTCACATAAGAGGACCTAAAAGAGATAAATAAGGACTAGCCTACAAAGCTCCTTATCCTTGTTGATCCCGCATAATTTTCCAATCCCAAACAAATCGAAAGATCAGAGGCCACTCACGAAGCACATGACACACCTGGAACCAACAAAAGGAATAAGATGGAAGAGGTACAGAACCTGAGCAGTGCATCAGAAGAAACTACTTCAGAATCACCTGGAGGAGGAGGTAACGATGAAGTAGATAAAGAAGAGAACAATAAGAAAGAAGATCAACAGAAGGAACACAAAGTAACACCGCCTAGGGATCCTGTTGATGAGACTAATCCATCTAAGAAAAGGAAGGTTCCCCCCATGAAACCTACTTCCCAGAAGAAGTCCAAAGATACTAAGACTAAGCTGTAGACTGTACTCACGCTCGATGACTTCGACTTCATCATTGCATCTGTATCAGACGCCTCATAGGACCTCTTGCAGAACACTGAAGCCAAACAAGAAGCCATGTATGATAGAATTGAGGCAGAACTCAGAGGGGTACTTCAGGCCCTTCACTCCAGCCGTGTAATGTCCACTGCGCCCCCATCATCAGAAGAAATAGATTTGGGAGATGAGCCTACCCAAATCCAAAAAATAGTTGATGCGATCGAAGATCGCCTTATTTGCGCACAAGGAAAAAAAGAATAGGCCACAATGGACCTGAAGAAAGCACAAGAGGAAGTAATAGAGAAACGCAGGATTGCGCAACAGGAGAAGGCTACCCTCCAGTCAAAATTCAAAGAAGAGAAAGCACAAATCTAGCGAGAGAAGGAACAACTGCTCGCCGAGAAGGTTGGAGTAAAATAAGCAGTCAACAGAGCACTCCGTTCTATGGTGGGCTTAGAGCAAAAGGAGGAAGATGCAGTAGAGCATCAAGTAGCGAAGCTTGCTGAAGCCATTCAACAACTTCAATAGAGAATAACAGATCTAGAGCTACAGTTAGTGCCAAGCACTCCGCAGGATGTACGAGATCAAAGAGAAGCAACTGCTCGGAACACATTTGAGAAAATCAATACCTTCTCCATGGAATGTAAACAACTCAGTGATCACAGTGCATAGACTTATGAACGACATACTGAAGACACTGAAATAAAGACACTGGAGTCCCAACTCCAGGAGGCAAAGAAACAAGCAACAACGATACAGGAACAATTGAATCTCTTGTCTACAGTTGAAAGAATGAAAAGATCACAAGAACATCGCACTGTTCAACAACAAGTCCATGCCATATAGAGAAAAGTCATGGAAGTGACTCAGAGGCTCCAGCCAGTCTAGGATGCAGCTTGTCAACTGTTCGAAGAGATTGAAGGATGAGGAGCAAAACTAGAGCAAGTAGTCACTATAGTTGAACAATGCTTGGAAGGAATTTTGAACGAGGCAGTTCTTTAGGAGTCCGCTGAGAATGAGGCCTTGGCGCAACACCAGGTCGAAGTTGCTCGAGCCAAGATTGAGGCTTTTGAGGTAGAGCTAACCAAAGAAGAGTGACTCGGGATGAGTCATAGGTGAGTGTTGGGGGCTTGTTGGCCCTTGATAAAGTTTTGGATATCCTTGGTTAGGTTTGACCTATTTTTGGACTTCGACAGGTTGTCGAAGGTGGAGCACAAGTCGAAGCAGAGATCACAGAATCTCAACCCATTTTTATGGCTTTTTGGGTTTTGGGCTTATGTAACGGGTATGGGGATGTCGGCCCATGGGTTTACCCATGTTTAGGCCCATTTTTTAATGTATAAATAGATGTCTAGGCGATGTAAGAAGGGAAACAAAGGAAAATATAGGTATTTGTGTGGTGATGTGCTAAGTGCAAGTGACAGTTGTACATTATTTGTGCATACTGTGTGAGACTTGCAAGGCTAAGTGAAAGTGACTGTAAGAGATTGTGTAAAGGCTTTGTGCTGTAACCTAGCTCGGGGAAGGAGGATCTGGCGAGGTGCACACATACCTCCTGTCTTTTGTGGAGTAGGATATTTATGCTATGTGCCTGTAAGAATCTTGAAAAAATATAATAAAGAAGATGAAGAGTTGGTGGATGTAGCCCCAGGCTGGGGGTGAACCACGTATATCCTATGTTGTGGTTTCTTTGTGCATTGTGAATGTTTTACTATTTATATGATTACCGCTTAGATGAATATGATAGCTTAGTGCCTAATTATGTGAGTAAGATGCTATATATGATCTATGTTGATATTATTAGTGCTTGATTATATTAGATCTGAATGAATATTGCACTGCTCTATAATTAGGTTTTATCTGCACTGTAAACACAGGTTAAATACTAATGAACTATAACTGCTAAGTTCTCTGTTAAGGTGTTACAATCACAAATTTGTGTCCCAGCTAAGGTTGCAGACACTAGATTCATGAAACCACCTCTGCCTCTACCTCAGGTGAGACTTCATCTGCTTCGCAGGTGTTGCCGACTGGTAGTTAAGGTTTTGTTGGTGCGCTGTTGAAGTGTTGAACCCTGGCTCTGCCCTTATGCCAACATGGCTCCAACTGGGGATATATCATCCCTGTGAGGTGCTAAGATATGTAGATCAGTGCCTTGGAATTAAATAACGGCTCTTACCTTCCATTGCTTACCTCTGCTTCTGTCTGCCAATCCTGTGCATTTGCTACTGTCTCTCATCCATGCATCTTATTGAATTGAAAACTGCAACTACACCCCAGTGCCTTGGTTGGGCTATGGAGTCTTTATTCACACACAACTAACTAATCAAATGCAAAAATAAAAGGAAAACATCTATGGTACAAGAGGGACCTCCCTCATCCTCAAACAAGGTAGTGTTTCAGGAAGCACCCATTTACTGGGCCTCCAAAGATCTCTGCATCACCTAGGTTGTGCAAGATAAATGTATTATTGTCCAGAACTTCAACCACCTTAAAGGGGCCAAACTAGAGGTTGTAAAATTTACCATGCTTGGACTTGTCATCCTTCAGATATCCCACCTCAAGACCAGGTCACCTTTCTAAAAAATATCCTTCTTGGTTTTCTTGTCGAAGATTGATTTGATCTTTCTCTAGTATGCTTCTATCCTCTAATCCAGGGATTCTCTCTTTTGTTGAACTTATATAATCTAGAATATTCTCCTTTGGATGTCATTGGGTTCCTCAATATCTTCTCGTAAGAAATTTAGTACTGGTATACCAAGCTGAGTGGGAAAAACAATGTCTATGCCATAAACAAGCTGTAATGGTGAGGTTCCCAAGGACCTCTTAGTGTTGATTCGGTCAACCCACAAAACATACTTGAGTTTAAAGTATAAGGATTTCTTGTTTTCAGTCAACAACTTTTTGATAATCCTGATAAGAGTTTTATTTGGTGATTCGACCAGGCCATTTCCCTGAGGGTAATAGKGTGTGGAATGTGTCAAGGAAATTTTATGACTACCACATAAGTCAATTATGGATTTGGACTTGAATGCTTGGGCGTTTTCTATTACAAGCTTGTTGGGGMAAACAAATCTGGCAAAAATATTAGTTTCCAGGAAATTGATGATCACTTTGTCAATGGCATTCCTAGTGGRCACAACCTCAATCCACTTGGTGAAGTAGTCGGTGGCAGTGAGGATCCACTTGCGCTGTCCACTGAAGGGTGGATTTAACTCTCCTATGAAGTCTAACCCCCATTTATGAAATGGACCACTGGTAGTGATGAGTTTTAGGGGCAGTGATAGTAACTTCTGTTTCCATGCAAATATTTGACACTCATTGCAGGCCTTGAAAATAGAAAATACATCAAAGAAAAGGGTGGGCCGGTAGTAACCTGTCCTCAGGATATTGAGAGTTGTGGCCTTCCAATGCTGGTTCCCTCGACATAATCCTCTATGCATTTCTGCTGTGACTTGTTTGGCTTCATTTTCATCAAGGAATTTTAACAAGATGCCAGCCGAATCTATCGAATACAAGCTCTGGTTTGAAATGTAGAATTTGATATCCTTCAACTTGAGAGACCTAGCCTTTGTCTTCTTCACATCCGGTGGACATTCAAAATGTTGCAGAAAACAAATGATGTTTTATACCAAGGTGAAGAAGAGTAGTTTTCAAATACCTGTAAACTACCTTGTCTAGGCTGTATGATGGGTGCGTTTGATTGGGTGAAGATTTGATGAAATTATAGAACCTTACAATTTGATTTTGACAACAACTTGGCAAGTCCTTGTCCCTTGATCAACTTGGTGGGTTTTATGTGCAGGTCATACTTGAATAGTTTGACAATCCACTTCCCTCTTTTTCCCTTACTATCTAGCTGGACCATAATCTCTTTGACACTGCTGCTAGGAACAAAGGATGTTATGCTAGAGTGTAACACATAAACCCTGGAGGCTTTGAGTGCTTTGACCAGTGCATAAGCCTGTTTCTCCAATATATCATACTTCAACTCAACATCTCGGAGGGATCTGCTAAAAAAGGCTATTGGCTACTCATGCCCTTCTTCATTTTTCTGCAACAGTACAACAACAATGGTTTCCTCTGAAGCAAAGGAGAAGATGAATAAATATTTGGTATAGTCAGGGTTGGCTAACACAGGGGATTCAACTAAATCTTGCTTGATTGTTTGGAAAGGTGATTTTTCCTCCAAGGACCATTTTATCACATCATCTTTCTTCAACATCTTAGTAATAGGCTTCATAATTTCAACAAAATTTGGCACAAAATGTCTGAGGATGTTTATCTTACCAATGAAATACTGGACAACCTTTTTATTTTTGGGGATCTCAATCTCTTGAATGGCACAAACCCTCTTTGGATCAATTTTTATACCTCCTTCTGATATGATGTGGCCCAGGAGCTTTCCTTCTGGCATGTCAAAGTGAGACTTCCTAGGATTCAGGGATATTCCATACCTCCTGCATTTCTTGAAGACATGCTTCGAATGCTGCAAATGTTCATCATCAGACTTGGATAAAATGGTTATGTCATCCAAGTAAATGACCATAAATCTGTCTTTTCCCCCCACAAAAGCTATGTCCATGGCCCTATGGAAAGTGGCCCTGGTGTTCATCAGCCCAAAGGGCATCTTGTTATACATGAATGTTCCCCATGGGGTGGTGAATTCTATTTTTTMTTTATCGTTTTGACATATGGATATTCAGTTATAACCAGAGTATCCATATAAAAATGAAATCATGTGTGCGCCTACCACCCTCTATGAAATATGATCCATCTTGGGGAGAGGGTAATTGTCCTTCAGAGAACACTTGTTGATATTTCTAAAATCAACACACAAGAGTATCTCCCCATTTTTCTTCCTTACAGGTACTAAGTTGGCCACCCAGTTTCAATACCTTCATGGTACAATAATATTGGCATCCAACATTCTTTTCAACTCTTTATCAATTATGGACATTAACATGGGATTAAATTGCCAAATCTTTTGTCTGAATGGATTGGAGCCATCCTTTAGAGGGATATTGTGCTGGATGATATCAATGTCAAATGTCTTAAAATCTTCATAGGACCATGCAAAAACATCAACAAACTTTTTTATGAGACTGACATACCTGCCCTTTTGTTCTGCAACGATTGCTTTTGACAACTTGATGATCTTGGGATTCTTAGTGGTCCCAATATTGCAATCTGTTATCTCTTCTTCTTGATTCTTCATGGAAGCTCCTTTGTAAACAGTATTAATTTCAAACAACCTTTCCAACGGAACTATTCCTCTTGTAACGTGATTGTTTTTCAGCTACACAATATCATGACCATCTACTATCTTTAGCAAATGAGATGTTTGTTGATCTTCTAATTCCTCATTTTCACCTTCTTGATTTTTTTGATCAATTTAGATATTGGAGAATTCATCAATGGCGTGTATAAATCTCTTTAGCTCTAGATCATCACTAAAGACTTGTCAGTGCTTTATGTTGTCTAGTATGGCTGTCCTATGCCTGATTTCTACCTGATATTTGATATTTGGGCCAATGGGAGGCCTGAAAGTGCTGGCAGCTAAGGCCAAAGAATATTCCTTCTGATTCTGCTCTATGGGAATGAAATATATGTTAAACGCGATAAAGAAATTATCGATCAGATCCCATACCTCATTTATGTATTTCTTAAGAATATGTTGTTTAGCCTGATAAATGTTCTTTACTTGATTGATGATTAACTCAGAATCACCAAAAAATGCTAGACAATCAATGGTCATGTCTTTGGAAGTCCTCAGTCCCAACACCAGAGCTTCATATTAAGCTATGCTATTAGTAGTTTCAAACTCCAGCTTATAAGAGAGGGTTATTACTTCTTCTGAAGGGGAAAAGAGGAGTATAACTGCACTTGATCCTTCTTTTGATGAAGAGACATTGAAATACATCTTCCATACTTTGTTTTTCTGACCTGTCAGTGGCTGATCTTTGCATTGGCTAATTGATATTTCATGTTCATCATCATTTAAATGAAATACAAGTGAGCCAATCTCATCCTCAACAACATAAATTGGGTGATTTCTTGGGTTTTGATGGTCACTGACAATGTAGGCTAACCTCACCTCTTTGTATAGCCTCCTATGTTCTCCTCCAAACACATGGATGGTGGCATAAGTGAGGTCCATTTGTAATGATCCTCCAACCTTCTTATCCCAAGTTCTGGATAAGAGCATACAAAACTTTGTGGGAATGTCAGCCACCACTATATCCATCACTACACTCTTCATGGGTAACTGTACCAAAGAAACCACCATATCCTTTATCATTCCGAGACATTTTACTTTATTAGAATCAAAGGAGTACAGGTTTTGGTAAAGTTTGGTGATCTCCAGGCCTAGCTCTTCCATAAAAATTTTGGGCATGAAATTGTGAGAGGCTCCTGAGTCCATATGTCAATTATGTGGGATCTTATCATAGACATTCAAAGATATATATAATGGAGGAGAAGCATTAGAGCCATCCTCAATGTGTGAACCCACAGTAATGGATGGGGTTTCATCCTGCAAACTTATTACATTAGAATATACACTGGAAGAAGTTGGCTGCAAAAATTTCATGATAGATTTTTTGAAAGGTTCATTCTTCATCAATTCTTTCAAAGGCACAGGGATCTTGATCTTGCTCAACTAATGTTCTAGGATGAAAATGGTTGGTGGCCTATCACCTTCTTTTATTTCAAGGGCTGCATGTTCAGATGAGGGAGGTGGCTTGGTTTTAGATGACATACATTTACTTGGATTTGGATTGGGAGGAGCTTCAACTTGTTTGTTTTGATCAGAGGTAGTGTCTTTGGGAGCCCCTTATCTCATCCTCAAATAATATTTCTTCTTGGGTTGGCCTTGAATAACTCCCTCCTCCCCTGTTTGATGGTCGGATTGGTTTGATATTTGTGCTACCTCATATTCTTGCTGTGTTAAATTGCTGGTATAATAATATGTTTCATTTAAAAGCACATCAATATCATCCACACCATCACTGTCTACATCCATCTCCTCAATCTGATTTTTTTGGAAAGGAGGAACTACCGTTTGATCATCAACATTTGTCCTTTATATATGCATTATATGAGGGGCATCATTAGGTCTTATGAACTGATTTTGATTTCTATTACCAACCCCTTGAAAAGATTTGTTTGGATGTTTGGATTCCCACTTCAGCTTAGCTATTTCAGAAGTCAGATCCTTCAAATTTTTGGTAATTTCATCAAGTTTTGGATCAGATGTGAATGATTTGGAGGAGGAAGGGGAATCCTCTCTCTGTTTTTTCTTATCTTTATCAGATTTGGTTTTTAATCCGTCTGATGACAAAATATTAGATTCAACCTCAATGGATGCTTCCTACATGGAAAATAGTGTGGTTAATATTCTCTCTCTTATGAGGAGGGATAAATTTGCATCAAATGCATTGGCATAAGTGATCTTGGCATAGGATTCAATTGGTTTAATCTCATCTGCAATTCTACCATACTTTTTATTGAATCTCTTGGTGAAGTATGAAATAGATTCACCATTATTTCTCTTTAGGGCCCCAAATTTAGTGATGTAGTAGATGTAATCTCGCCTATCTCCTCATTGATTTATGAAAGTTTCATCCAATGCCTCAATATTTGCAATGGAGGCTAGAGGAAGACCCCTGACCCACTTTCTTACTTCCCCATTTAGACTATGCACAAACAAGATCATCCATGCATCTGCATAATCAATGTTAAAATTATCTGCAAAGCTGTAAAAGGCTACCAAATGTTTCTCAACAGTTACCTCACCTTCCCCATTATAACTTGGTAAATATTTCATGTAATCTATGGCTGGGAGTGCATGTAATCCTACAAGAATCACTGGGGGTGCATATCTGGTAGCGATAATGACATCCATACTGTTAAGAGCCATAACTTGAAAAATAGGAATATGAATATTTATGGGAGATACGGGGGTGGATGCATGACTGGATGCTGAAGTGGAATCATGAGTTGGAGATGTCTGAGCCTCTTCGGAATTATGATTCTCAGGGATAGCAAATCCAAGCTGCTTGTAATGATGATTTGAAGTATTCTCTTGGTGTGCGGATTTTCCATCGAGGGGCGAAGTATATCTCTGAGCTACAGTGAATTTTCTTAGTTTCCTTTCTAGATCAGAGACTATTGTATCCTAAGGTATGCACTTGATTGATAAAGGGAAAATCTAGGCCACCTATCAGTTTGGAAATATTATTCCTTAATACATTGGTTTTGTTGGTAAGATTAAGGACATGTTTTCAAATATGGTGCTCTGGTAGGGAAAGACACACCGTGTAAAAGTAGGTTCTCCTTTTTGAAAATAACTCTAGAATCGATTAACTAAAAACTACTATTGCCTCTGAGACATAAAGGATGCATGAGATGTATAAACTTGAATTGGTAGAAAAAGACTCAGAGTGGCAGAAGTAAGTGACGTGTTGAGCATTGGCGAGTGCGCAAGATGTTTGAGGCCTTTGGAGATGATCAGATGCATGAGAATATCTTCATGTTATCTGCTTCTCCTCTAAAATTTCGATAGCTAAATGCAACTCGTTGCTGGCCTTGCTAACTACCACCCATTTTG